>VYZQ01024506.1:0-34992 GCA_013400655.1 Mystacornis crossleyi
CATGGCAGGGGGGCAGAACAAGATCATCTTTGCAATGCCTTCCAACCCAAACCACACTGTTCTTCACCGCTAAGGACTACTGCTCCCAGCTGCTTCCGAGGTACTTTATTTACAGCAACACGAAGAGCTCTAAAAAAGCAAAGGCCAGTGAGGTGTGAATCCCTTGCTGTAACTGTCCCTCCTGACCCCACCTTCACAAATGTATTCTAGATACAAAACCTGTGTGGAAACACTGTGCTGCTTTTGCACCTTGAGTGAACAGATGTCTCCCCAGTACAGTACTGCTCCAGCGCAGCAGCACGGTTCAGCCCTGCCGGGTCCCACTCAGTGACTGGTCAGGATGCTGCTGAGGCTCAGTGTGACAGGCTCTGGGTTCAAGTGTGTCCCAAAGGAGAAGCAGTTTCCACCACCACCAGTAACCAACAACTCCTTCTCGTCTGGCAGAAAGACACTGCTATGATTATGTAGCATTAATGGCCACTCCAGATGCTCCTGAAAAAGGAAAGGAGATTTTGAACATACAGGACTTCGCATGGTCCACTGTACCATCCATGAATGTGGGCAAAAACAGATAGTTAGGGAATACAGGAACAAGTAACCCCTGAGGTGTACTGCTCCACTATACCCACCCACCCACCAACTTGCAGTTCAGCGATTTTTTTAATGAGAGAAAATGTCTTTGTACTCCCTGAATCTTAATGCTTTTCCTCCCAAGAAGGTAGCCAGTCACTTTTTGATTCAATGTAAATCTTTGGCACTCACGGCCTGTGGCAAGGAGTTCCAGAGCTTACCTATGTAACTGGCAGGTTCAAAAGCCTAGAGAGTTTCATGTAAGTCAAAGCAAACAGCTCATAAGCAAAGGAAGATACCAATCCATCTGTATCTGCTTATTTAGTGTAAACAAAAGAGTTATATTTTAGATACAACTTCATTATCACTGCACCCATCCTCGTTGCTGTCCAACAAGGGCAGTCTATTTTATCTAAAGGATATGAGGTCACTTAAAACTTCTGCTACAGACAGTAACTGAAAACCAAGCTACAATTAAGCAGGTTTCATGCTTTATACCCTCAGCAAAACACTGCAGCGTCAAGCAGATGCACGCATACTGTCCACTATAAAAAACTGATGTGTCACAAATTCCAGTTTCACCAGTGACAGATTCCATATAAACAGTTATCAAAAGAATGTTTTTTCTTTACATAAAAGATAAATAAAAACTTGTCAAACAACAGAAACGTTCTTACAGAATCACTGAATGGTTTGGGATGGAAGTACCTTAAAAAAGGCCACCTTGCTCCACCCCCCTTGTCATGGGCAGGGACAGCAGACCAGGTTGCTCCAAGCTCCATCTAACCTGGCCTTGAACATTTCCAGGGATGGGGCAGCCACAGCTTCTCTGGGCAGCCTTTGGCAGTGCCTCACCACACTCTTCATAAAAAATTTCTTCCATACACCTAGTTTGAAGCTACTGTCCTTTAGATGAAAACCATCACCCCTTGTCCTATCACTACAGCACCTGCTAAAAACTCTGTCCCCATCTTTGTTATAAGCCCCTCTTTAAGTACTCAAAGGGGCTCTAAGGTGTCCCCAGAGCCCTCTCTCTCTCTCAAGGCTGAATAATCCCAGCTCTCTCAGCGCATCCTCACAGGAGACCAGCTCCAGCTCTCTGATGATCTTTGTGGCCCCTCTATGGATTTACTCTAACAGATCCATGTCCTTCTTTTACTCCAGGCAGTATTACCTGAGACAAGGGCTACTCAGAGATGTAGACCAAGTTTTGCCCAGCGTATGCCAAAACCCTGCTGTGTGACACCACCTGTGTGACTGTTCTTCAGTGATTCATAGAATAAAGCCACCAAATAGTTAAAGTTGGAAGGGTCCTCCAAGCATCATCCAGTCCAACCACCCTGTTCAAAGCAGGCTCAACTCAAGCAGGCTTTCAGTACCTTGCCCAGTCAGGTTTCAAATATCTCCAATAATGGAAACACGACAGCCTCTCTGAGCAATCTGTTCAGTGTTCAACCATCCTTATGGGAAGCTTTTACGTTTCAGTGGAGTTTCCAGTATTTCTGTGCTGGTTTTTTTCTCATATTTCAGTCAGCAGCTATAGCACACTGCAGTTTCCACCAAGAAGTTCTCAATGAAATTATACCACAGACCTCCATAAACACTAACTTAGCCTCTGGTTTATCTGTTCCCTTCCTCCACAGACATCCTGAAGTGACTACGCTTGTGCCCATTTCAGTTCTGCTGCCCCTTGTCTGAAACAGAGCAGCTCCACGTGCTCCAGTCTTCTGCACATTCCATCTCTCCCTCTCTTAATGCTGCGATGTTCTCTGTGCTGGGTAACAGCACTTTGGAATTAGATCCTACCTCTACGTAAAGTTATCTCGTTCCTTCACAGGACACTGCTTACCCTGAAAGAAAAATTCCAGTACTTACCACGTTAATCACATAGTCCAAGCAGAGACCAGTCATTAGGTCAATGACAGTGACGCCTGGCACAGAGGATGCATGAAACCACACTCCACCAACAAGCAGAAGCTTTCCTTCATGCACATGTGCAGTATGTGAATACCTGTTAGTTCAAAATGAGATTGAACTCCATTAGCAAGGGAGGCTGGTAGACAGAGACTGAAGATTGTCTGCCGAATGCTCTGAGCAACCTGGTCTAGTCGTAGATGCCCCTACTCATGGCAGGGAGGTTGGACTAGTTGGCCGTTAAGAGGTTCCTTCCAAATCAAACTGTTTCATGATGCTGTGAATGCCTTCTGCTTACCTTGGGACAAGAGGAGGGTGTGTCTCTATTGTCTGCCACTGAAAGCCATGTTCAAGCTCCCTCAGAAAGAAAACTGAACCCAAGGGCTGCTCAGCTGCTCCCAGACCGCCTGCGATCAGCACTCCTCCTTCCCAGCTGCAGGCACTGTGAGAGTGGCGGCTTTCTGGGACTGGACCCTCAACAGCAATCTAAAAAAACACAAGTCCAAGCCTGAAGTTTGCCAAGCTGAGTCCTTGCTTAATGTCCAGGCTTTTAAATGACCTTTTCCTGTGTGACTGAGTTTTTTGACACCCAAGCTTCTCCACGTGTTCCTCTAGGGACTGCTAAGTACTTCCATTTACACTATCTCTGGCCCTCAGTACATTTAATATAATCAGTCCTTAGAGGGTTTATTTCCATGCATTTATTAGAGGTAACTTTATCTGTAGTCTTGCATGCTGCTTTCTGCTCAAGATATACTCCTGGGAAAAAGTTTGTTTACAAACACAGGGACTAATGCAGTGACCAGCGAAGCTGGTGATCAGTTGTTCAAACCACAGAGCGGGATAAAAAGCTCAACTGCAGGACTAAAATTCAGAAAGAAAACCTCTGGTGCAAGCACTGAAGGAAAAAATGTGAGATCAGGCATTAAAGGAATATCACAGCAAGTAAGTAGTGGAGAAGAATTTGGAGGCCACTAGGTCCATACTTTCCCCTTAAACAAATGAAACTGTATCTGTTATCACCTGGATGGATGGATGTTTA
The DNA here is from genome assembly GCA_013400655.1 of Mystacornis crossleyi. NCBI lineage: Eukaryota > Metazoa > Chordata > Aves > Passeriformes > Timaliidae > Mystacornis > Mystacornis crossleyi. Next base: position 3,527 of record VYZQ01024506.1, read on the forward strand.
TATAATCGTTTCCAAAAGTCTGCAGTGACAAGAATTTCTCACCTCTTTGGGCAGTCTATTGCAGACTCAGCTAGCTTCACGATCAATAGCTTTACTTAGCGTCCAGTTGATTCCCTGTACTACTCAAATTAAAATGGAGAACAATTACTGTCTTCTCTGCAGCAGTATTTCAGATATTAGAAGACTTATTTCTATCTTGAATCTTCTCCAGATTCAATAGCTAGAAGTCCTTCAACACCTTCCCCTGTGAGGTATGTGGCCTGGTCACTCCTGCTGCATACCCCTATACAGCTGTATAGAAGCCTGTCCACTTTCTTTTTCAGCAATCAGCTTTGGGTATTTTATAGGAGTTCTGCTGAGATAAGGAACATTGTAGAAAATAAAAGAAGCAATTCATATGTCTACCAGATAACATTTCTGGTTACATATCTGAAGACACAGTATAGGCCTCCCACAGCAGTGGGATATTGCTCACTCATGTTTAGCTTGTAACCTCCTGCAATTATGAATCTCTCATTCTATACTTGTGCTAGGTTGGGCTCAAGGTTGGGCTCAAAGAGCTATAGTAAATAAGGTTACATCAGACTGGTGGCCAGTAAGTAAACGACGGAATAAATCCTCTTTAATTCATTTTCCTTTTATGACACATTCAGCAATCTAGTTGACTGAGGCAAACCAGCAGATGTGGAGGTGGTTTTGATTTTAGCAAAGCTTTTTATACTGTCTCTAACAGTATCCTTCCACAAAAACGGCCAGCACACAGCTGGACAAGTCATTGATGGGAGAGGTGAAAGAAGACAGAGACAGTATGTTCTCAGTAGCATCCAGCAACAGGGCAAGAGGCAATGGGCACAAACTGACACAGAAATAAAATCCACTTAAACATACAACCCCCGCATATTGTACTATCAGGGCGGTCTAGCACTGGAATAGGTTGCCCAAAGAGATTGTGGAGTCTCCATCTATGGAGATAATCCCACCTGGACAATATACAGAGCAACCTGCTCTAGTTAGACCTGTTTTAAGCAAGAGCGGTGGACTAGATGACCTCCAGATGTCCCTTCCAACTTCCACTATTCTGTAGAGACCGTATTCTCTACAGAAGAATAAAAAGCTGGGAGTTTAGAAGTCAGTTCTAACTCTAACCACCATGGAGTACATCCTTACCGCAGTGCAGGACAGCTCTGGAGCGCGCAGGAAATACCAATCCCCGAGCACAGGCTGCAGAGCAGAGCGGCCACCATACACAAACAGGTACTGCTCACCTGTGGAAACGGACAACCAGGTGGTAAGAGAAGTTAGAATCTGGTATGTCACAAAAGCAAAAATTTCTGTTTGCATAGAAGGAAAGCTGACAAAAAGGGTGCAATAGTACTTTGGGTAGATGTCAAGGACGTGCATTCACTGCACTGTGCCTTGAGCTTTCACTGATTCTGGATGGACTGTGCAGGTAACACCAGCGTTAGTCACTTTCTTCAGCTACAAAGCAGTATCAAGGCAAAAATAAGATGAAACAATACAGTCTGACAAAGACAAAACCCAATGTATTATTAATAAAATTTTATTTACCCATTTAGCATTTGCTGTTTTGATATGAAATTCTGGAAGCTATAGTGTTAATTAAACACTGCTCCACAAATGAAAAGTGTGCTCCAGACTAGACTAACAACTGCTTAACAATTCCCTTCTGCTCCCCTTGGAGAATTCCCTGGCAGCTGCAGGAAGGGAAAACCTCAGGAAAGGACAGCTTTCAGCTCCTGAAAGCCACTGCTTAAGTTTGCGCCCCTTACAGCCAGGATCTTTTACTAGACCAACCTTCAGCTTGCTATTGCAGGACTTGATTCTAGAGCCGTTCACAACTACTGAGTGTTTGTCAATTGCTGCTAGAAAAGTAACATTTCTTCTGAAGGGCTTCTGGATAAAGAGCTAGGGATCCTGCTCCCCAAAAACTGTCCTTTGGAGAGAGCAAAACTTATTTCTGGTGTGATCAAGCATGAATAACTTAAGTTCAACAAGGTCAAGTGCAAGATCCCGCACACCTACAGCCATTTCCACTCTTTCCAGGCTTTTTACCTTTGAATGTCATTTCAGTTGTGCTGTGTCTCCAACGTGAAGCTGCTGCTTCAGCAGCAGGCTGCAGACTTACAAGCTCCACTGCAACCTCATCTGGGTCTGAAGCATTACAGGTTTCGGGGAACTTTAGCCACAACATTCCCAAGCCTGTGCTCGATGGGGATGTTCGTCCTCCTACCACCAGGGCCAGAGTGTCTGAGAGACAAGACACAGTATGGTACAGCCTCTCACCTGTGGAGACACAAAATGTCATGGTTCACGCAGGTGTTTTTTCCAAGAAATTTATAATCATTAAAGTTGGGAAAGACCCTTAAAGATTATCAAGTCCAACCATACCTCCAGCACTCTCAAGGTCAAAACTAAACCATGTCCCCAGGTGCAGTTTCATACCGCTTTTAAATCCTTAGAGGGATGTGGACTTCACCACTACCCTGGGTAGACTGTGCCAAGCATGGACAACCCTTTACTTAGAGGCATTTTTCTCAATATCCAACCTGAACCTCCCCTGGCACAGCTTGAAGCCATTTCCTCTTGTCCTGTCCCTTGTTCCCTGGGAGAAGAGGCCGACCTCCACCTGGCTACACCCTCCTTTCAGGTAGTTGTAATGAGTAAGAAGCTTCCCCCGATCCTCCTTGTCTTCAGGCTGAGCCCCCTCAGTTCCCTCAGCCCCTACTACAGTGGGCTTACAGCAGTGCTGGATGAAGGAAGAGCATCACCTACCCGGACTTGTACAAAGCATTTGACACTATGCCGCCCAGCAACCAGTCTCTAAACTGGAGAGACATGGATTGGACAGATGGACCATTCGGTGGATTAGGAATTGGCTGGATGGTCTTACTCAAAGAGTCTCAGTCACTGGCTCAGGGTCCAAGTGGAGACCAGAGATGAGTGCTGCTCCTCAGGTCTCCGTAGGGACCAGCACTATTTAACATCTTTGTTGGTGACACTCACAGTGGGATCGAGGGCAACCGCAGCACACTTGCCAAGGACAAGGAGCTGTGTGGTGCGGCCGTGCACTGGAGGGAAAGGGAGGGACATCCAGAGGGACCTGGACAGGAGAGGTGGGACCGTGCCAACCTCATGTAGTTCAGCAGGACCAAGGGCAAGGTCCTGCACCTGGGTTGGGCACAATCCCAGCACAAATACAGACTGGTCAGAGAATGTATCAAAAGCAGCTCTGGGGAGAAGGACTTGGGGGCGTTTGTGGACAAGAAGTTCAGCAAGACTCGGCAGCATGTGCTCGCAGCACAGAAAGTCAACAAAGTGTGGCCAGCAAGTCGATGGAAATAATTCTCACCCTCTATGCTGCTTTTCTGAGACCCCACCTGGAGTTCTGTGTCCAGGTCTGGTGCCCCCAGCACAATAAAGACATGGAGCTGTTGGAAACAACTCAGAGTCTACTAGCTTGAACACAGGGCTGAAGCCCTCACTGTTCTGGAGCTAGGCTGAGAGAGTCTGGGCTGTTCAGCCTGGAGAAGTGAAGGCTCCAAGGAGATCTTAGAGCCCCTTCCAGTGCCCAAAGGGGCTCCAAGAGAGCTGGAGAGGGACTTTGGAAAAGGGTCTGGAGTGACAGGACAAGGGGGAATGGCTTCCCACTGCCTGAGGGCAGGGTTAGATGGGATATTGGGAACAAATTCTTTTCTGTGAAGGTGGTGAGGCCCTGACACAGTTTTCCCAGAGAAGTGTTCCACACCATGCTGGATGCGGCTCTGATTAACCTGGTCTACTGGAAGGTGTCCCTGCCAATGGCAGAGGGGTGGAGCTAGATGATCTTTAAAGTGCCTTCCAACCCAAACCATTTTATGATTCTATGACTCCAGCCCCTCAGTGCCTCTCTTTCTGTGAGAGACCCAGAACTGGACATGGCACTCGAGGTGTCTCTGCAGTGCCCGGCAGAGAGGGACAATCGCTGTCCTGGGCCTGTGGCCACACTAGGTTGATTACCAGCCAGGTGCCACTTGCCTTCTTGCCCACCTGGGCTGACGTTCAGCCACTGTCACACAGAACCCCACGTCCTTTTCCAGCTTTGCAGTCGCTCTGCCCCCAGCATGGGGTACTGCATGGGGTTGTGGTGACCAAAGGGCAGGATCTGGCATTTAGCAACCAGAACCTTCAGGTCCCTGTGACTCCAGCATCACTGTGCCATGATGTCACTTTTTCACTAGACTTTCTTTCACTTTTAGCACAAAGGTATCCCCCCTTGCACTTGCCATCGGTATGGGAACTCACCCCATCTTTTGTCAGGAATATTCTGCGTCACACAGACAGCTTTCCAGTAGCCTGCACGCTTACTCAGCACATGGAAATTTCTCATGCGGCAGTGCTGTCCATTCTCCTCCCCAAAGCCTCCCGTGGTAAGAATCACGTTGGATTTTATAAGAACAGAGTGGTGACCATAGCGTCTCAGGCCAGGAACTCCTGAGAGCCTTGCACATACTGCTGCAGGGACACTCCCAGCCGTCCCCACAGGACCAGCGTGACGAGGAACTGTAAGCCAAACAGAACCAAAGAACTTATGCACAAATACAAACCAAGGACTACATTTTAAGTGAGAGATTAGGTACGTCATCTTTTCAAGATGACCGTTCATCTTTTCAAGAAGAAAAAACCGAGAAGCAAGTTGACAGCACACACAGATAATCTGACATGACCTAGAAATCAGGATGTAATGGTTAAAACTACTACTTTACCAACTGTAGCTCCTACTCTGCTCACTCAGCTCCTGGCAATTCTGAGACTGCTTTCTTGAGGTGGACGTAAGACTGGCCAAGCGAGTGCAGTGTCCTAAACTGCTGCAGCAAGATATGAATCACTGCACTACCTTCAAAAGGAGCACCTGTCTGATTAAGACCATATCTGGCTACACAAACAGCACAGAACAGCAGAGAAAGGACAAACCTGGAAGCTGATTTCAAAGTTTCTTGCCAGATTTTGATCCTACCTTCACAGAAGTACTGAAATAACATTCTGAAGCATGACAAATAATCTGTTAATTCCAGTGGTCCTACTGTAGGAGAGTATTTCCAGTTATCTAAATATCTTCTCTCTAAATATTATATCTCTTAGCATGAAACAAACTTTCAGCACAGGACTCTGGCTCACCTACACATTGTACACATTGTTTTCTTTTAATCAGTTTGGAATCTGTGCCTTCTTTGTTTTAATCAAGGGCTTTATTCTTGTGTTGTAAGAGATGATGAGGTGGTGGAGGAGCAGCTCACAGTTCATTTTTTGTATGCCATATCAGAAAAATTCCCTGTCCTGATCGTTGCTTTGTACAAGACCCTATTTATCATCTGATGAAGTAAGAAATTTCATCTCCTTGGGGATAAATGTCTTTTTACAGACTGACCTTTTAACGATGGAGGAATTTTTTCACGTCACAAAATATACTTACCATGCTCTCTTTGGAAGACCTAAGTCTATCCGAGAGGATAACTGGGGCATTTATTGTTATTAGACATACCTTCTGCATTCCCAGTAAAAAATATCTAAGCATAGACAATTTACCAGATTTTGAAGGCTTTTGCTCTCACTTTTGAATACAACAGAGACAGCTGCAGAAAGACCCTATTCCTGTCTCTAACGAATCAAATATCTTCACTGTAATAAAGTCCATTATGCAAATGTCAGATTTTTTTTCCTAATTTAAGGATAGATACTATGCCTTTAGGAGCCTTCGAGGATTTAACTTAAGGACCAGTGGCAATCACACAGTGCATTAAATCATACCCACATTCATTTAGCTTCAATTTCACTACGTTTTCAAATCTAACTGAGACAGACACAACACATGGATTCAGTGGCCATCCTGCCCTATCCTTTTTCAGCTGCTTTTCTTGCTCCCTAGAACACAGATTTCAACTTTCTCTTGAAGCTAGAACTGCTTGTGGTGCTATACTGTGAAGACTAGTGATATAAAAGAGGTTAAAAATAACCTTCTGCTTTCTACCCTGAAAAAGGAAGCAAGCAGTCAAAATCAGGAATTTCTTGGACTGCTACTGCCACCAAATCCTTTTTATCTCAGGAACACAGTCTTGGTCTTGGCGTTTCCCCAGCTGTACCACTTTTCTCCCATCTAAAAGAAGTGACATACAGATTTAAAAGCATTTCATAAACAGAAGTACTACAGGTACAGTTGCACCCACCAGGGATAACAAAGCAAAGCACAGCTTCAAGACAAGCTCCTGAGCGGTCTGCGGGACATGGCAGTAAAGAAAACAGAACAACCTTTTTTGGAGCTGGAAGGAGAGAATGGTTCAGAGAGCCATGTATGGAGGCAACCAGGAATAAATTCGAAAGGGAGATCACACAAACAGGAGGAGGAGCAGGGTAGGCTGGCGTTGCAGCCGTGCACTGGGAGAGCTCAGGTATGAACAAAGACAAGCTGTTCAGACTGGGAGGTTCAATCAGCAGAAAGAATGGAAGTGATCAGAAGCAGCAGCGTCAGGCCACAGCCCTGGCCTTGCTTTAGACAGCAGAACCATTGCGGAGGAGTGAAGAAAGGTACCAGACAGCAGCATCCCATCCGGCCCTTCCAGGGTTTCAATGTCTCCTAAAACCCCTCAGAGAAGCCTGCATGAGACAAAAGAATACTGTGAAAGCTACTTGGCGTGTACCTGTCACACTGGGTAACAACGGAGTCCAGGAAGGTTCCATCCCCTTTGATGCGGCCAACACAAAGTAATGAGAACATTTCAGATGCCATTCCTGTAGCAAGCCCAAAGGAATAAACAAATAAACCAAGAAAGGAAGACCCAAACAAAAAACAATCCCCCTCAAAATCTTAAAGCAAACAGTAGACAGGATCTCAGAACAGCCAGTGTGACCAAATCAAATACCAACCCAGCCTAGCACTGCTTCCAGCAATGGTCAAAATCAGAGGAGTGAAGCTGAATCGGAGAAATAACAGGTGGGTAAACACCTTTCTCACTCCAACTTTCATAAATTTACAGCCCAGGGATCCTCTAAGCAAGAAGCTGTGTCTTTGTATTGAACACCCTTTGATGGATTTTTCATCCATGAACCTATCCAGTTGCTCTTTGAACTCACATGAACTTTTAACGTGTCCAACATGCATCCCATAGCTTAACTATATGTTGCATGGGAAAGATTTTCTTTGTGGACAGCTTCCCTTTATGCTTCTCAGTTCCGATCACAAAAAAGAGTGAGGTCTGTATACCAGAGGGATTAAGGTTTCCTAAAATTCTGGAATGTAAGTGATTCCAAAGAAATCACAAACGTTCAAAGGTGCAACATGGTCTGTGCTGGACAGTAATACACAATTTTCAGTCTGGCCTTGGAATCATTCTGAGGCATCAGAAGCACTAGCAAGAGGAATGTACAGGAAGGCAGCAGCAATGAGAGTTCACCCTGGTGTTTACACACAGTAGGGAATTGAGTGTGTTCATTCCATGGGGTAGGATATATTCAGCCAACTATGTGACTAGCAAGCATAAACATGAATTTAAAAGGCACAAGAACTCAGCTAGTTATCACAAGTTACCAGCTTCGTTGCTCCAACCCCTATTAGAAGTAAAAAGCATCTTTTTAAACGTGACATCCAGAAATTAACATAAATACTGAAAATGGAAGAATCCACTATTAGTCCCTAAGCAAATTATTCTAAAAATTGGTCTCCCTCTACACCGGGTGTCTATTTTACATTTCTTACCTAATTTGACCAAGCTTATTTACAGTAAGACCTGGATCTTACTTAATCTTTCTCTCAAAGGCTAATTGTAGAGCTCTCTGTTATCACATCGTTTACTCCTGTGCACGTTTCCAGCTCGGACTCATGCACATTAACCTCCTCTGTAAGGAAAACAATACCAACTCTTTACCTTCCCACTATATGAGCAATGGCCTTGACCTACAGCAATTCTAGCAGACATTTCTAAACCACTCAGCAAATCTGCCAGCACTTCCAGTCACCACTTCCGCATTCATATAGCAGAGCAGACTCTACCATGTTGGCAAAATAAATTCAAGCACATTAAACTGTTTTCATACTACAGCTATTAGCTTTCTAGAATTATAAACAGAGAACCATAAAATCAAAACGGAAACTTCTAGTAAGTATTCCACAGGATATTTAGCTCAAAGTTACTCACTATCTTGCATTTATCTTCACTTCCAGACTTCAAATAGTTGGAAACTTTGCCAGCAGTTAACAGAAAAATGGCAAAGAATACAATCATAGTTGAATTTCAATCATTTATACAGGAATGGCTGTACAGACCAAAAAAATCTGAAATTAGTAACCTGTATCGAACTGTGACAAACAATAAAGTAGTCTATGGAAATGGAAGAGAGCAGGACAAGTGCATTTGCTTTCCCCAGGAATGCTCTCAAGCAACTGCAGTCAGGAACAGCACATCAGGTGTCTATTCATGCATTCAGTAATCCTTAATGGATTTCTCTTTCATATAAGTAATTGTCCCTTGAATCCATGCCAACTTTCAGCATGTACAACTTCTTTTATACCACCAGGTAGTTTGCTACGACAAGCCTGCCTCCTTGAGAGACTGCTCACAGGAAGGAAGGAACATGCAGCTTTTCTAAGATCAAGGAGAGCCTTCTTCCCGTGCTGCTTCACCAGGAGCTCCCCATGGCCTCTGTGCTCACTAAGCTGATCCAAGGTCCTTTCTGCCTCCATGAACACCTGTGCCTCAGCAGCTCTGTGCAGAACTGCAACCATAAGAAATTGCAAATACCTTATGATATCAAAGCCAGGTCCCTGATCTTCACAATAAAGGAGAGTTACCTCGTACTCATCAAAAGGCTCCAGAGTCTGCACTCTTTGCTGCTCATCTTCTGGAACACAACAGGTGAAAAACTCATTCATATCCATGACACTGCACTCAGTCCAGCCCTAAAAGAGAAATCCCTCGAAGTCATCACCTCTGGAAGGATAGAAACTCGCTTCCCACAGGAAAACAAATAACCTAAATTAAACACCTGCATGTTCAATGAGCCACTAAGACTGTGTAGCTAAAGCAAGAGCAGCCCCAAAATCGGTGAAAATAGAATTCTCATCTGTGAAGTTCTCAAAAACTTAAATTATTACATCAAAAGTCTCAGAGGAACCCACTAATCCTGTATGAGACAGCAGGCTGCAAGCCAGTTGGAAGCACCCTCTGATGATGAGTCATGCTACCAGAAAAGGCAGAACCTCAGGCTCAGCCCTGTTTGCTTCAGCCCAGAAGTGACCAAGCACTTAAGTGTTCCAGTCTTCCTCAGGTAAGTCACGCCTCATGCACGCCCGCGAGCTGCAGGTGCTTACCCTTCCCAGGAAGCGCCTCTGCTGTGCCTCACAGCCAGGGTACTGTGCCAGTGAGTGCAGGGCAGAGCTCAGCTGGCTGAAATGCTGCTGCATGACACGTCCGAAGGGGTCCTCTGGGTGCACCTGCTCGTACACCAGGAAGCAAGCCTGAGGGAAATGCTCCGCTGCCCACTGAATCAAGGCATCTGACCTGTTGGGAGATTGTGCGTAAGAAATTTAATTGAGGGCCCACCCACCACATGACAGATGCAGTGTATCTTCCTGCAACACCATAGAGCTGCTATGAAGGCATCCTGACAAGTGGCGATACACAAATGAGAGCGCTGTGCTGGGGACTCACGAACATCTCCTCCCCATCTGCGCAGACAATTCAGGGGATGAGAAGAACAAAAACCCTCAAAATTGCTCATTTGAGATTTTTCTTCTTTTTTCCCTTCCTTTTAGGATATCACATGGACATCAATTACATCATCATAATTCTGATGTAAGCAGCTATTTGGGACTCCACAGAATTCCCAAGGCTTTAGTTTCAAGAGAACAGGTCTCCCAGCCCAAGGTGACGTACTCAGAAAGAAGCTTGTTGTTTTCCCTTTACCACCTGGGTAAGAGAGGAGAACCCAGCTGACCTGGTGTTCTCCATGTAGGTGAGCACCACCTCTGCGATGAAGAGGGTGGGGATTTCACTGTTCAGTCCTGCTTCCTCCAGGGCTCTCTCCAGCTCAGATAGCTCTGATAAATCCACTCCCAGTAATTTATAATCCTCTCCGGAAAAGGTAATGGCTCCTGGGAGACAAAAATGATACAACCTCACTGTGGTGCTGCTGCAAGACTGAGACCAAAAGGGACAAAAACATGAAAATCAAACCCACAGGCAATCACTCACAAGGCTATGTCCATCAATTATGTTTCTCTGGAACATGTACAAGAAAATCCCCATCATTACCTGACCCATGAAGGGATAGCGCCATGTGATCCATTAACTGCAGATCTAAAACTCCATTATTCCCAATGCAAGTTTCACCTACAGATTTCTCATAGAATTATTACACTTACTACAACAAGAAAACTTTACTATATTTACTTTAAGAGAATTTTTTAGAACCACTGTAATTCAAAATCAAACCTAAAGGGCTCTCATTTATACACCTTTCATTTTAGGCTAAGAAAGTACCATTGCTTTGATATAATTTCAATGGTTTCCCTCACAATCAGAAAAGCATTCTCAGGTTTCTTAGGCTTGGCTGGTTTGTTTGTTAAACAGATTTAATTTCTGTACAGTGGCACTGAGTCCTGAAACTGCACATGCTAGCTCTTGGCAAACACCAAGACCTGACTCACAGAACACCATCCTCAGAAATAAGTTCCAGTTTATGATCTGTAAGTATTATCATACCTCTGTACCCCATCAGAATATGATAAGCTATGGCCTGTTGATCTTTTCAGCCAAAACCACATCATTAACAAAGCAAACTGTAAAGTACCTTTAGAAATCACCTCCTCTGTCTGTGCAACCCAACAGTATCTGTCCTGAGGACAGTTAACCTACACTGTTCTCAAAGGCACACACTTCTGGAGAAAAATGGCCTTTTTCAGAAGCCCATCAGAGCGTTCCCTTCTAATTTCTTCTAACTTGTCCATCCAACCCTTCCTGACCTCTGGACACAGAGAATAGGGTAATTCCAACTATCTGACACCTTCCCTTAAGTACTTGAAGATTCTTGGTATGGACAGAGTTCCTTGCCACAGGACTCGGCCAATATAAAAATTGTAAATGGATTCAGGAAGAAAATGAAAAAGCTCATGGAAGAGCTACTCACTAAGACCTGGGAGTCAGGAACTCACACTCTATAGCTGTCTTCCATCTGTATTTCAATTGATTAATACCATCTTGAAAGGGTTAAGATCATTGTACTTGTGAAAGCATTATGAAAAGCATTAGATATGGTAAAAGTTAGCAAATGTTAGCCACAAGCTTAAGACACAGAATGTAACTTGGGAAGAAATAGGGTACAAAACTTGCAAGAATGAGGGACAAAGCTTGATAAAACCAGTGAAGAAACTGCTGAAACAGCTAAAAAGAGACTGCACATGCCTTGAGAAGAAAAGTGAAAAGTGCACAGTGAAGAAGACACATGGCCTTTATCAAGATGCCCCCTGAGGAAGACTTGAAGCCTTCCTCAGTGCGAGCCCCAGGGTGCACTGTGCCTGTGCTTCACGTATAATAATAATAATAATAATAATAATAATAATAATAATAATAATAACAACAACGAATTCTAAGAAATAGTTTGCATAACCACATCTTTGCCTGGCGCGCTGAACAAAGCAAACACCCCTGCTTGGACTCTGACTCAGAAGTGTCTCTTGGCCTGGTTTGGGCCGATTCAATCTAAATGCAGAGGCTTACATACACCCTACTGCATTTCATTCCATGTTTTTCAGACCGTTCATGTACTGTGTCAAACTCTTACTCTCATTCATCTTATTGCAAGTCTCCATGTTTCCTGCAGGTTTATGACATTTCACCTTCTACAGCATATCATCTAGAGCATTACTGGAAATCCTGGAGGAAAACAGATGCAGGAGAAACCTCCAGTGATCCACATTCCTCCTTTGGCCCCTAAGCACTCAGCTTGCACAGTACCCTGCAGTAGTTTCACAAGGCTCATTTCTCCTGCCTTGGAGAGCAAAAAAAAAAGTCAGGAAACATAACAACTAATGTTTTATTACAGTCAAGACACTTAAGAGTCAAACCTTCTCTCTTACCGATCAAGTCCATAAATCATTGTATAGTTTAGGGTGAAAGGGACATTTGAAAGTCATCTTGTCCAAATACTTCCTCCTGGCAATTATCTGTATCAGGCTGCTCAAAGCTTTGTCCAGTCCAGCTCTATCTCCAAGGCTGGAGATTCCATCAGCTTTCTAGGCAATCTGTTCCCAAATTTAACTACTCATGTGGCACAACCTCCTCCCCAGCGTTTTCACTATACATCACTAGAATCACAAGAATTTCCTTTTTTTTTTGCAACTTTCAACCATTGTCCCCTGACTATTTGCTTTATGCCTCCAAGAAAACTGTGGCTCTGTCTTTTCTAACCTCTCCCAATAAGTAAGCTGAAGACTGCTGTAGGACTCGCCTCCCTCCCAAACTCCTCCCCATAAGGCTGAACAAACTCAGTTCTCTCAGCCTCCTCTCCCACATCACCTGCTCCATCACTTCATCCTCCTCATCACCTCCCACTGGACACGCTACAGTTTGCCACTGTCGTTGGATCAGTGAGCTCAAAGCTGGACACACCCTTTCAGAAATTGTAACAGAAAAAACCTGACCTTGGTTTGGTAGAATCAGCTCCTACAAATCCATCCTGGCTTCCTGTTATCTCCCAATGCTTATAAATGATTTGTTTCAACATTTTTCATAAAATGAAAATTCTTTTCATCTACAATTTCATAGTTCCCCTACTATAACCTCTCACTTTTTGAAGTCTAAAGCTATGTTCACTTCTTCTAAACATTTTGTACCAAAAAAATCTTCCATGAATGCCATACCTAATCCTTCCCCTCCAGTGTCTCCCACCAGTGCTGACAACTCTTTCATTCTTTTGATCAGAGTAGCTTTTTGGCACGCCACATTTGGGAAATCTACCTCATATACCACAGTGTGATGCAGAAGACCCATATCCTTCAAACGGAAGTATAAGGAATCAAAGCCAGCACCTAAAGATAGGATCTGCAGAGAAAGCATCAGAAAAAGTTATACTCAACTCTTGCAGCATCTTGAGCATCTAGGTGAGAAAAATATTAAGTATCATCTGTAGAGTGACAAAATCAGGCAACTTCCTGCAAGAGGCAGAGGATATTGCCCCCTCCCAGACACTTCTGCCAAAGTGACACGTGGACAGCTACAGTACTGCCAGCCAGATTTCTGTGCCCTGCTGGGAATGGATCCCAACAGATGCACTAACAAGTTACTGCCCAGGCGCCAGAAAGACTTTACACACATTTAGTGGGAGATGCCAATAGCCCCAGAGAAAATGCACCTGTGTCCTGGGCAGGCTTTGTGTCTTCAGCAGGAAGTCCCGAACACAGTGATCTACAGCACGGGCACGGATGTAATAACCCCTGTAGGAACAAATCCAGTTGTAATCACTGTCCAGGAACTCGATCTCTCCAGCACTGGCAACTTCCATTAAAAAAAAAAAAAAGATTTTTTTTTTCTCTCAGCTTCTACCCAATAACTGCCTGTTTACACACCAGCAGTCGGAGATGACGCTGTCATCTCTAGAGCTTGCTAATAAATACAGATCTCCTGCACTCAGTGCATATATTAACCATCAAGGCTATGGATAACCCAGAGAAAACGTGCAGATAACCTAGCTGGACCTGTTCGGTTTTGCATAAGTAAATATTTGCTAAATGAAAATGTATGAATCCAGACACTGAGGATGCTTCCCTGCAATGCAGATGGCCGATACCTAAGCTCCTGCCCCAAATCATATGCTGTAACAACAGAATGAATGAGTGTGTGCTAACGTAGTGAGAAGGGAACAAAAAAGGGGAGGAAAAGCAAAGTCAGGAGAGGAATTCTGTTCTTCGGTTTTTGAATGAACAGAACTAAGTCAGTCTAACTCCTGGAAAGCATTTATCATTTCCCTAGTCTGCCATGGACCCATGCCTCTTGTTTCTTGGCATTCTCTTTCAGTTAGTTTCATCCTATATCCATCTGGCTATATCCCAGCTCCTATCACCCCTTTAACAAGCATGTTATCATTTTCACGCCTCACAGGCACAAAGTTTTCACCAGCCGGTCTAAGATGCCCCAAAATTGATGACAGTGTTGATAAATGCAATACACAATCCTTCCTGTGAATTCAGTGTGGCATGCCAATGTTGTGTGACAAGTCAGTGCAGGTTTCCTGATGAGCCACGCCCATCTTCACAGGCACGCAAGCTTCTGCTTGAACATCACTGTTTTGATTTTCCCCTGAGCGAGACTCCTTTGGCAATTCACAGTCATTTGGATTGCATTAAACTATTCACCTCGAATTATGTAAATTCCACAACGACATCAGCCTAGAGCCCTCTGCAAACACACATTAAAACACTCTTGTGTCATACAAAGCTCTGGAGAAGTCCTCTCATCCAAAAGATATTGCTTCCCAGAGCCACCAAATACCTTATGGAAATTGCAACTTTCTGGGGAATTAATGAGAAAATGATAGATGTTATTACATTATTAGTATGTTTCCAAATATTAAAAAGTTTTCAACAGCATTCAGCACTGGAGTTAGGAACCAGTCTGGTGCCATATTTTACACAGGACAAAGCACTCAGTTTCGGTCCAGAAGCCATGTAACATTATACTAACCGTCTAACGAGGTTACACTACTGCGAGACAGTGCAGTGCACGTTGCCGCTCTGTACTTTGCTTAAAATATGTTTGACAAGCTGTGCCTTGCACAACTGACAGCTCTGAGCTTGGGGATTTGTGGTGGGACCTTAAGCTACTCTCGTTCCACCCCTCTGCCATGGGCAGGGACACCTTCCACCAGACCAGGTTGCTCCAAGCCCCGTCAAACCTGGCCTTGGACACTTCCGGACAACTCGCAAGCCAGGGCCTCGCCACCCTCACAGGGAAGATCTCTTTCCTAATATGCAACCCAAACCTACTCTCTTTCAGCTTGAAGCCATTCCTCCCCCCGCCCTGTCACTCCCGGTCCCCCCGCAGTCGCAGATCCCCTCCCACGCCCCGCGGGCACCGGGGCTCAGCAGCCGGAGCAGCTGAAGGTCCCGCGCAGCGCCCGCTCCTCACCGGTGGATAAGCGGCGCTCGCCGCCGCCGCCGCCCCGCCAGAAGCCGCAGGAACCGGTCCTGGATGTAGCCCCGCGCTGCCGCCGAGCACTTGCTGACGGCGCTGCTGCCGCCGGTGCCCTGGACCTGCCGGGACAATGACACGGCGCTGCCGCTNAGCAGCGGCGGGCAGCGGGCGGCACCGTCAGCAGCGGGCGGCAGCGGAGGGCAGCGCTCCGTGCGCGGTGCAAGGCTCTGCACGGGGCTCCGTGCGCGGCTGCGGGGCTCTGTACGGCCGTGCGGCGTTCTGTATAGAAGGACCCTCGGCAGTTCGGCCCGGGCTCTGTCCGCTGTGCTTCGTTCAGAGTGGAGATGGCACTGATGACTGCGGGCTGCGTGGCTGTGTTGGGGACCCGGTCTGGGGGTCCCAGGCTGGCTGTGCTAAGGACGAGTGGGCAGGGCCGGAGGAGTGTTTGTGGCAGCCGTGGTGAATGTATCGTGTTACTGCTCTTTAGCATTTTTACTGGGAGTTATTGAGGAGCGGTGGTAGTCTGAGCTATGTGAGATGCCATGGGTGTTGCACGTGTTATTCTATTCAGTGTCTCTACACATCTTGCAATCCACAAATTAGTGTATTTTGCTTTAAGTAAGTTATAATCTCAAAATGTCAGTTTTAAAGAGAATGGCCAATATGTATATTTATAACTGGGACCATAAAGCTCAGTCCTCAGCCCAGTGCTAGATTTAATCAACAACTACATGAAAGTGTTTCTCTGACATGTATTTTATTAGTGTTGCCTTCCAGGTGATTCCTGGCAGATTCTGAGGCAGCCAGCACAGCAGCCACGGTTACAGCGTGGGATCAGAACATTACGGGAGCTCCTGTGTTTCTATTTGTATTTGAGATGTGTGTTCAGTTCCTGCAGGCATGAAGGCTTCCCTTTCCTTCAAGTTCCCTTTTCCTAACTGTTCATCATTTTGTTGATCTTGTCATAGTTCTGGGATCTGGAAATTATCTTTTGCTTTAATTTCAGGTTAAAACTTACAGAGAATGCTAGCCTGTCCTGCTGGCCCTTCAGAACCTGCAGGATTTCCAGTTACACAGTCAGCCTGAAAATTGTGGTGGAATAAAATGCACGGCAGCAGGTTGGGGAACGGATGCTGAGGTCAGTGCCTCCAGCCATCCCGGAAGTCCTTTCAGTCCCATGTTTCTATATCCGTAACATTCTTCTCTGCAAACTCTGAGATGACACTGAAACATGAACCTCTACGTTCATCTTGGGCACCTTGGCTTTAACACAGACCCAAACTGTTCTGATGGGGTGCGGGTGGAGCAGGCTGGGAGGTTACTGTCCTGTCCTTAGTACGAGGTACCACATTTGTGCTCCAGGAAGGGAGTGTAGGTCAGATTTCCGTGGTAAAGGATGAGAAGGCAGTGTGCAGCCCTTCTTTGGTCTGTGGGTGTTTGATCCTTAGCTGTCACAGATACAAAATCCTGTAGTCACTCACGACTTTATCAGGCTTTCATTTGAAAGCAGATGGGATTTTTGTTTCTATTTCCTTCTTAGTTTGGAAGGGTGTTTTGGAGCCTGATTGCTGTCATAGCTAGAAATCTCCTCCAGATTTCTTGTTGTATGTCCCGCTCCTCTAAGGATTCCCCCAGGGCTCCGCATGACATTCAAAGCATGTGAGGAATGCGCAGCTCACCCCAAATAACAGAAAACACATAGCAGAGCAGCACGGGGGGCCCCATGATGCTCCCACCCACACTGGGTTGAGAGGGGGAGGTACATAATGAAAAGCATTTGCTGCAGCAGCTATCTATAGTCCGTTGCGTTTGGGTGGGGGCCCTGCCTGCCTGACCTCAGAGCTGATGTTAGAGAGCCCCAAAGGAGGAGCAGGGAGTGCTCGGAGAGAGGCACAGCCAGGCTACCCAGCCTGGGAGGGGACACACCAGCACCGCTGAAGGAGAGGGGAGATACAGTGGGAGGTATTGTCCCCATAGATGGGCACTCTGTATCCACAGGACTGAGACTCTTCAATTCCAGGTGAACCAAGGAAGTTTGAGTCTCTCTATGGGCTGAGTCACCAACACAAGATCTGTGCTTCTGATCCTCTGTAAGTGTCTTCCCTTAACGTGTTCTGCTTTCTTGACCACTTGGGTGCAAGCTGAAGGTTATCAGTTGATGTTCAGCGTGGTGTCTGTATCAGCTTGCACCTGGGAAACAGTTGCAGGTCTGTATTTTGGTAAGCGGGAGGGCTGTGCCTTGGAAACATCGCTACCTAAAATACTTGGATCTAGCATTACCAGTGTTGTCCTGTTGCTCCCTGTTACTGCAAGAGTAGAGGGCTGGATTCATCTGCCAGGACAATGTGGTGAGAATTTGATCTGGGAGAACATATGGTTTGAGCCTCAGATCTCAATAATTTTATTGTAATGTAATATCACAGAGAGGTGTCAGTGACAGGGCAAGACCTTGTCAGGCTAAGGGCAGTGCAGGAAAATATAAACAACACAACTTGTGAGTTATGCACATGGAAGTTGTGAGTGTACAACATAAATACTACACAAAATACCTCTGTCATCAAAAAGGCTGTGATTGATAAAATAAGATACAGTCACAGACTCACAGAATAGTTTATGTTGGAAGAGACTTTTAAGGATCATCTAGTCCACCCCTCTGCCATGGGCAAAGACATCTTTCACTAGACCCAGCTGCTTAAAACCCCATCCAACCTGGCCTTGATCAGTGAATGCAATCACAGGAACTGGTCACAGGAGACTTGCTTCCTGGTCATTGTTAAGAATGTAAACATCTCCGAAAAACCCCATCACTGTCAAAAGAAAATACTGTGATTTTCTCATTCTTTGATGTTCATTAGAATCTTATCTCCATCAAAATGAGTGATGGAAAGGAATTTTAGAAGATATCCTTAAATATAATGGCAGTGATGTCAAAAGTGGAGAGAAGAAACAACCATCCTCTGTCTTGTCACGAAGTTAGGAAGTGCAGGAAACAGTTGTGAGGACTTTCAAAAGTGGTTTCTTTTATTGCCTTGTGGAGACTGCAGTAGAAAAGGGGGAAGTGAGATATGGATGTGCTAAAATACTAGCCTGGAGGGCTAAGTTCTGCACTGGTATTATAATGGAAATAGATTTGTGACTCAACAGTTGAGGAGATGGGGCAAACAAGAGTGTTGAAGATGGGGTTTTTGTTTTTATTTTGTTTTTGTTTTGCAGAGAACTTGGGCTAGAGCATCTAGGGGAAGTACCAGTGTGCTGATATTTGTAGGATGAAAATGACATCTTGTGAAATTGTTCGATGCTACAGTATCAGCCCTGGACAGAATAGTGGAAGGGTTGGCCACACATTGTCAGAGGGAATGATGACTGCCCTTGACTCTACAGCCAACGTACATTTCCGAGAAATGTAATTTATGCCTATTTGGAATACCACCAGTAGAGGTACGTTGATATCCCAGGATATTTTGTTTCCCTGTTTTATTTTCACACGATACAGTGGTCTTTTAAAATCTATGTGTTAATAATTCAGAACTTCCTAAAGTTGTGTTATCCATTTCATGCTGAAGGACAAAAGCTTGACTTTAGGCACTGCTAGAATCAGCAATTTTGGAAAAATTACTAGAGCTTTGAAAACGATGTGTTCTCCTTGCAGGAGGACACTCATGAGCTCCACATCAGGGGATGCTGACCCCCGCCTGCCTTCCTTTTGCTCAGTGGGAGCACCCTTCATCTCCTCACCTACCCCAGAGCTCCTGTGCTACCTGCTGCTTTCCCTACTTTAAGGACACATTGCCAAATGTATCTGTTGCATTTACATTCAGCGATTCCCTGCATTTTGTGAATAAACATGGATTCTGCTCGTGGCATGGTACACCTCATGAACTGACACCACGTGTGCTGCTGTGTTGCACACGTCTGTGCTGTTCAGACCTGGAAACACTGGCTCAATTCACTTCTGCTCTCTGAACAGGCCGAACTCCGGTTTGAGTTATTGTACAGCGTGGACTTTTTCCCAAGAGTTACGAGCAACGCAGGAGTCTTTAACTTCCACTGAGGGAAGTTAAAATTCTAAAAGTAACTTTTATGCCTGCGTTTAGGGACCTGGTGTTTGGGGTGCTGTTCCTGCAGCTGCTTTGATCAGCAGGCTCGAGCCTCTCAGAGCTCCATTTGTATTTAAGAGACCAAGACCCTGCCTTGTTCTTCTCTCCAAATGCGCAAGTTACACGCTGACTGTTTCACAGTTTCTTTGGTGACTTGAAAGCTTTCAAAAATCTGGCTTGTATATTGTTTCCTCCTCACCTCTGTCTCAATTCCCTGCCTGTAAAATGGAGATAAGACCAAATTTCATGCCTCCAAAGGAAAAAGCATGAAGGAAAAAAAAAAGGATTATTTGGCACATTGGAGAGAAGTAAGGGATGTCTGTGAGACATTTGTCAGTTGTACATGAAGAGCTGATTAAACCTTAGCAGTAATTAATCAACTTCTGACTTCAACTCTGTTGCTGATTTTCCAGTGGATGATTGTCAACAGTAGGGCTGTTTCTAGGAGTGTGCCACAGAGCAGTTCACAGCTACAGACTGGTGTCCATGTCCTAGAAAGCAGGAATTAAAGGAATTTGTGATTGCATTAGGTGACCAACAAACCAGAGGTTCCACTTTAATGAAACAGCTACCAAAAGGTATTTTGAAGCACATATGAAAAAGAGAATAGAACAGTTGAAAGAGCCCAATAATCATCTAGTTCAACTGCAAGAAAGATTGGCATTACTTACGTATATTTCATTAGTACAATGATTGCTGGCACAATGTCAGTGTTCTGGGATCAGCATTTCAAGCCCCTCTTGGTTACGAGTCAAAAGGAGTTGTGGTTGGAGGTCTCCCCCATATTCAGAGGTTGAGGGCACAGAGTCTCTTCAGCTGTAAAATGGTTGTAAAATTGACTAATATGGATCTACAAGGCTTTCAGAAAATGAAGTCCAATCTGTATTTGGACTGTGAGCAGATTCTGTCAAGCTCTCAGCTACATGATGCCTTTATTCTGCTAGCAGATGACATTATTTCTTAACAATTTCCTGATGCTTCAAGGATCACCACTATCATAATGTTTGTCAGCAGATGTAGTGCTGCTTTCCCCAAGTTAGAATTCCCCGTCCACATGTTTAAACCAGAATCACATATACCAATTTATTCCCAGGAGGCTTAGATGAACAGGACTAGCAAAGAAAAAGTCCCTCTTCAGTGTTCTGACTCCCAGTTCTGCAATATCTCATTCTCTCAGTGCCATCTTGCTATTATTTCTGCTTCCAGGAACTCCTAACCTGACACAGGCATCTAGTCAGTCTCCAGGGAGTCTCTGGTCTATGAATTTGGCCTTACAGGATCTGAGCCACAATGTCATCACCTTGGGGCCCCACACATAGATGGCAAGGGAGGAAACAATATAAATTGTGCTGGCCCCTGCTTTCTTGTGGTGAGATCTGTAGCTGCCAGAAACTTCCATCCTTTTTTCTGAGCTGGGAATGGGTTTCATAATGGGGAGGAAGGCACTTTCTATTCTGAGTGGAGAAAGCAGCACCAAGGAAGGTTTTAATTTTCTGCCACTAGTGCAGAGCAGACAGTTTGCTGGCAGTTGCAGGGTTGGTGAACAGTGCAGTGCCGATCCCCTCTGTCACAGGGAGGAGGGCTGCAGGAATGGAGCACGTTCTTATCCAGTGGGAAGGGGTCCTTGCTGGAGTGATGCCTAAAGATTTTTGCTTTTTATACATTTTTCATAAATTTGTAGCTTTGGAGACTGTTAATACATATTTATAACTTCTAGTACTTTTCCTGCCCTCTCCCATAGTTTAACAACGCCTTACTAATACATTCTTGAAATTCTGTTTAGTCATAATTTTTATGCCTTCTTCTGCAATCATGCTCTTTTCCTCTGGTACAGTCCTGCACCTTGAGGTCCTCCTATGAAAATTGTCTGCTTAGTATTTTTCAAATGCTTTGAGGGACGGTTCTTGTTTGTGTGCCATTCTTTTTTTATTCCTCCTGTCTTGCTGATGCTGTTTCTCCGTCTTGTTACCCTTATCTGTTAGTGGTTCCCACTGCCTTTGCTAGATCCTTTCTCTGCCCTGTTTTTGTTTTCCCATGGTGAGTATAAATTTAAATTCTGCATCCATTTGCAAGAGCTGCTGCTTCCTTCTGTCTCCCTTAATTTGATTAATATTTCCGTCCATCTTTTCTGCTTATTCAGCTGGTCATGTTGCTGATTTTAATATCACCTTGCTTTCTCCTGCTGTTTCTGAAATGCACTTTGTAAGAAATGCATCTGTCTCTGGCACCTTCATGCTCTCCCTGTCTACGTCCTGAGTCCTTTAGAGGCTTCAATGCCTTTATTTGACATTTCTCAGGTCTAAATTGATAAGTTATGTTGTTTGAAGGGAGTCAGGTGCCAGGGGAGTGCTGCACTGCTGCTTTTCCACTGCTGCCTTTCCCTCTACCCTGCTTCCTTTCCTCTTCTCTTCAGAGCAGTGCTGTGTTCAGCTTTCTGGTGTTGCTGTCACCAGATCCACCCTGCGAGCCTTTCTTTTTTCAGTTTCTGGCTCTTTCTCTTTTTCTGCTCAGCCATGGCTCACACTTCTCCACTGGCTAATTCTCTTCATGCTCTGATGTTCTCTACCCCTGAATAATTTTCTTCCTCTCTTCCATTACAATCTAAACCCTGGAAGTCCTCAGCCTTTAAAGACTTCTAAGATCTCCTCCATCTCCTGCACCGGTTCCTCCCACTTTCACTTTTCCATCTTCCTAATTTAAAATGGAGAGGTTCAAAATTTGGCTTATTTACTTGTCCTTCATTTCAGGTGAATTTGACCTGTTTTAGCTCATTCCTCAAACTCTTTCCTCCCCCTGTTTTCAGTTGTTTCTTTGTAAGGGCTCTCTGCTTCCTCCCAAAGGAAAGGAACAGGAAATAACCTCTTCTTTCCCCTTGCCTTGTTTCATTCTTCTCTTTCTTCTCCCCATTGCTAATGCAGAAATTTCTTACCTATTTTGTTATTGTAATCCCAAGTAACACACCCTGAAGATTTCAAGCGCAGCATTTCAAAGAATTTATATGAATCGTTTGCTCTAGAAGGGAAGATGAAGTTTGTATGTGGTGTTTTTACAACAAATAAATTTTGCAGCATAGTGGGCTCTGTATCTCAGTCTCCAAGGCTACAGGCTACAGCGAGAGTGAGCATAAAACCTGTGATGCACAAAATCACTCAGGCACAAAGTGTGTGCTGTGAGATGTGCTAGTTTTCTGTAAACAACACTTAACCCTTATGTTTTGCTTCTTTATTTGAGAAATAAAGAATCAGTTGTACAAATAAAACAGAAGATCTGCAGTTGTGTGTAATATAGGTGAAGCATAATGTTTCTGAGAACTACGGAGTTCTAAGAGCTGCATTTTTTTCATCTGTCCCGGGGCTGAGGCAGAGGATGCTAAAGCCACTGTAGGTCCCAGGGTTTCTTAGGTGAGTGATGTTTAGTATATAGCCTTTCTAAGTGGAGATATGAACACTGGATGGAACAGACCTGGGAAAGTGCTCAGAGTCTTTCACCTTTGGCAGTAATGAAACCAGAAGATATTATTCTTATTCTATATTAGAATAGAATAGTTCCACTTGGAAGGGACCTACAAGGATCATCGAGTCCAATTGCTTGACTGCTTCAGGGCTGACCAAAAGTTAAAGCATTAAGGCATTAAGGGCAATGTCCAAATGCCTCTTAAACACTGACAGGCCTGGGGCATTGACCATCTCTCTAGATAGCCTGTTACAGTGCTTGACCAGCCTTTCTGTTAAAGAAATGCTTCCTAATGTCCTCTGAACCTCCCCGCTCAGAGAGAAAAACAATGCAGATTTTTCTGATTCCTCTACTGTTGTGCTCCCTGCTCACATGATTTCACTTTGAACGATTTTCCAGGTTTGATGGATCCAGGATGAATAGAGAATCTTCAGTTGCTTAAGATCATATTTTGCCGTCATTAAAGAACCACAGAACCTGGAGTGGGACAACCACTGGTATCAGTGGAGGCTGGGAATGGAGAGGTTGGGAGCAGTCCTGCCGAGACTGGGGGTACCAGTGGATGAGACACTGGACATGAGCCAGCCGTGTGTGCTTGCAGCCCAGAAAATCAATCAGGTCTGGGTCCAGCTCCAGGAAAGCGATTCTCCCCTTCTCTGCCCAGGTGAGACCCGAGCTGCAGACCGCACCTCCAGCAGCAGAGGGATGTGGAGTTGCTGGTGGAACCCAGAGGAGGCCACAGAGATGGTCCAAAGGCTGGACCCCCTCTGCTCTGGAGACAGGCTGGGAGAGCTGGGGGTGTTCAGCAGGAGAGGAGGAGGCTCCAAGGACACCTTGTTACAGCTTTTCAATACTTAAAGGGGCTTATAAGAAAAACAAAGAGACTCTTTACCAAGGCCTGTAGTGACAGGACATGTAATAATGGTTTTAAACTAAAAGAGAGTAGATTTAATCGGACATAGCAGAGACATGTTCACATAGTTAAGGTAGGAGGTTTTTTGTTTGCAGTTCATGATAATGTAACACTTATTATTCTTATTCGTGAAAAACTCTAATCCTTGAATCTTCTTGACCCTTTTGTTTAATTATGTCTTGCAATTATAAGATCTACAGTCTAAACCCACATGTAACTGTGGGTTTTATCTTCACAACTATAGGATTTAAATGACTCTGTGATACAGTTGCTAGCGGTCATAAATCCCAAATTGACATAAGGAGTACTGTGAATTGTACTGTCATCTTCTAAAACACATCCCATAGAACTTCACTGAATTATCTTTTCCTTGATTTAATAACATGTATTGGGGAAAACAAAAACTAACCCACAAACAAAATCCACCAAAACACAAACAAAAAAATCAAAACAAAACAAAAAGAAACCCAAAGCAAAGCCCCTCACAAACACGTTTTCACTCAAGAGTTACCAGTCACCAGAAATTTACAACATCATTAGTTAAGCTGTTCATATTGTTAATTACTTGGGCTGTTAAATTATGTATCCTGCTTTTGAGCTGATTTGGTCTGTTTACAACTCCATCCAGGACAGTTTTGCATTCTGTTACATTAAAGCTAACAGACCTGTAATTGTTCAAAACACTTTTTAAGAAATCTCTCTTAAATATATCTACTGCATTGGATATTTACCAGATATTTCACCTCTAATGTGGTAGAATTGATCAAAGATTGCTTCCACTATCAATTGCTGCGGTTATGTGTGCCCATTCTGTCCATTCTGGAATGCAGAGACAATGTTAGAGTCTAATTAAAATTAAATTCCAATTGTTTCCATCAGAGAAATGAGCATTTCTGCACCCTATTACTACTTGCACCTGTGCTGTTAACACCACGGTTCTCAGGTGTAGAAATCAGCCTCTTCATTTCTGTGGATTCTAAGTTTCTATTTCCTTTTTCAAATTGTTATTCATACAGGGAAATCTGGCGCCTTAGCCAAGGACAGCATGGTATTGGGCCTCAGTTCAACAACAGCAACAACTACACAAGCAAAAACGGGTTGCAATTTCAGATTGTTAAAACACGGAATGGGAATCAGAGTGCAGAAGGACTCTACCACTGCATTAAGAGAGCTGTCCCCACAAAGGGAACACCAGGAGATACCTTGGCCAGCCTGCTGGAACCTACCAGCTGTGTGGGAATGCACAGTGGGGCAAGACTGCTGTAAGGGAGCTGTGGTTACTGCTTTGGGGGTATCTAAGAGGAGAAGGAAGCTGTGGAGGAAACAGGCTTGTCTCTGGTTTCTGAGAGAGCTCCTCATGCACACGCAGTAGCTCAAGCTGCTGCTGGCAGGGTGAAATGCAATCCATCCAGATTGTCTATCTCCCCTGCTTTATACTGGGCCATCAGTTGAGAAAATAAACTTCTGTTTTGTTTGGTCAGTTGTCAGGGTCCAATACGCTCTGACCTGATTCTTTTAGAAAGACTGCATGAGGAGGATTTATTTTTTGGAAGTAGATCTACTTATTTGAAGATACTTGGCATTACATAGACTTGATTTATAGACATGCTCCAGTTTTTACATCTTTCTTACTGTATCCCTCACCTCATGGACACTGCCAGTAGAGCCAAGCAGAGAGGTTTTATAATATTGCCTGATGAGCTTCTGGAAAGTGTTTAGATTTTTTAAGGAAGGCAAGTATAAATGCTGTAAGCTGGACATTGTACGTTGTCTGCTTTGTGAGCTTGTGACCAAATTAGTGGCTGCCAAAGACTTCCATCTCGAGTGAGACAGGACCCTTCCCTGGCCTTGGTCATCAGAGAGAATATCATAGAGGAGAAGAGTATCACAAACTTTGAAATGTTAAATTTAAAATTACACTACAGCTTGTGGAAAAAAATTACTTACAGGGAAACTAACACCCTGGCTTTAAAATCAGTGACTCTGTGCACTGGCTGTGGAACTGTCATTCCCTGCAGTTACCTAAGGTGTCACGCAATTTAAATGAAAGGAGGAAAAAACATCCCATGCAGGTGTTCATAAAGGTGATGTGAGAAGGGTTTAACCCATCTGGTTACTGGAAGAGTTCAAGGCCAGTTTGAATGGGGCTTGGAGCAACCCGGTCTAGTGGAAACTGTCCCTGTCCATGGCAGGGGGGTTGGAGCTGGACTTTTAAGTCCCTTTTGGTCCAAATCACTCCGGATTTGTGACTGTGGTTATCCTTCTTGACCAGAGCCTTACTAAAGTTGAGCCACCAACCTCTGCTGATCTCCTCTCCTACACTAAATCTCCTCCTTGTAGGAGGCTACTGGGTTGCTGGAGCATGATTTTCTCTTCAAAAATCACAGAATATTCTGAGCTAGAAAGGACCCACAAGGATCACCAAATCCGCCTCTTCAGCGAATGGTCCATACAGGGATTGGACCCACAACCTTGGCATTATTAGCAGCATGCTCTAACCAGCTGAGCTAAAATGTTTGCTAATTGCTCCCAATCACCTTTGTGCCTTCTTGTGTTTGGAAATGCTTTTCAGGGAGGTTTGCTCCATCACCTTTCTAGGGACAGAGGTGAGGCTGACCGGCCTGTAGTTCCCTGGGTCTTCATTTTTTGCCCTTCTTGAATAAGGGACTGATATTTGCTTTCTTCCAGCCATCACAAACCTCCCTTCATCACCACGGCGTCTCAAAGGAAATCACAAGTGGCCTCAAAGTGAGGTTACCCAGCTCCCTCACCACCCGTGGGTGCATCCTTTCAGGTCTCTGCTGGAAGTGGTCCCTATCTCAGTGTGTTCCACTGAAGGAATCTATTCCTTGCTCTCGAGATTTCCTTTGGTCTCAGAGGCTTGCAATCCCTGAAGGCTGCTCTTCCGTGTCCTTCATCACTGGGGTGCTTGCCCCAGCTGGTTGTGGGTCCATGTTTTCCTTAGTTTTCCTGTTGCTACAGACATACCTGCAGAAGCCTCTCTTGTTGCACTTCACATCTCTTGCCATATTTGACTCCACCTGGGCTTTGGTTTTCCCTGCCCCTTTTCTGCTTGCTTGGATAACACCTCTATATTCCTGTGAATTACCCGTCCCTTCTCTCATCTCACAGCACCTCTCAGTGGCCTCAGTTATTTCTGGATATTTAAGACTCATTAAACTGACTCATAAACCAAATTTCCTTCCTTCTCCTGCATCAGTTACTGCCCTTAAGGTTATGTAAAACAGGGTCAACCAAGTAGTGATTCGTAGCCTGACTCTGTTGTTGGAGGAGCAACAGGGCTGGGATTTAACCTGGAGGTCTGAGTAACTTCCAAAGTGAGTGGTAGGCTCATATGTGCACTTTTAACCTATGGTATGTTTTGGGATTGTGACTTGGATTAGATCATGTGATGTTACCTAATGGTCACATGTTTGTCAAATTATGTCCATCATGGCAGCTTAAACTGCAAGGTAATGATCTATTTTTTGTTTTTTTAAATAGCTCAAACGCTATACATTTAGCAGGCATACAGGTCAGAGTCTGGGACTCACAAGCAATGCTACGCCACAGATAACTAATATTTGTGAGATTAGGATTGTGTCAGACATAA
This sequence comes from Mystacornis crossleyi, assembly GCA_013400655.1. Classification (NCBI taxonomy): domain Eukaryota; kingdom Metazoa; phylum Chordata; class Aves; order Passeriformes; family Timaliidae; genus Mystacornis; species Mystacornis crossleyi. The sequence continues at coordinate 30,779 of VYZQ01024506.1, forward strand.
ACTCCCACAAGATGGAGCTGCACCATACCAGATCATTCTGTCTTCCTCTGGGCTGGTCTGTGTGTGTGTGTGTGTGTGTGTGACCCTCTCCACAGAAAACTCCCCGTGCCTATTTGTGGTATCTTATATATGCACACAGCATATTCTGCACAGACTGTCTGGTCAGAGCAGCACTGCTCCCATCTGCCGCTGGCATCTGCAGTCCAGGGTATTTGTGGGATGTCGTTGCATCGCAGTGCGCAACAGTTGTGGATGATAAACATGGTTTGTCGAGGGAAAAAGGTCACCCCATCTGCATTTTTTTTCCTGGAGGAATCATCAGATCTTACTTCAGAGCTGCCACTCCGTGACAGACCAGAGTTTGAAACAAAGCTTAAACGCAGAGAAATTTGGTGCAGGTGGGCAATTCCTGGACAGTACCCTCAGCCCTCCAGTCTTCTCCCGAGTCCCTGCTGCTGGGCAGAAGAGTCCAGTGGAGTCGGCAGCATGTGGGTGAGATTTGACTCTGCTGATCTCAGAGCCTTTCCTTCCTGAACAAACATTTTCCATTCTGAAATAATCACCTCACTATATATAGAAAACTCCTCCAAAGCAAAAGCCATAGGGATAGCCATAGGAAGGGATAACCCTCAAATTGTCTTCTTCCTTTCACCAGAGTCAGCAGGTCCTTTGCTATGGGGCTTGTACCTGTTTGTGAACACTGCTGATCAAAGGCGTGTGTCACCTCATGCAAAAATAACCTGGATTTCCCCTGCAGCCCCTGCGCCCCCTGCCCCCAGTCTGCGGATTCCGAGGCTGTGTCTGTAATCACAATCCACAGCATTTCGGAAACCACCCCCCCATTTTGCTTCCTCCCAGCTGATTTTCAGGGGAACAGAAGGAGACTTGTTTGCTACCAGGGAGGAAGTCCAGGCCTTAGCAAGCAGCTAAGAGGCACCGGTGAGAGCGGTGCGCTTCAGTCAGCATTCACTCGCAGAACTGCTGCCAAATGAGGTCACCCCGCTGCAAACGTGCATGAAGAGATTTCAGAGGAGGAGAATGGAAGAAGCCAGTACAGGAAGTCGTGCAGTCAGTAGCGCAGGGCTCGGCTCCGTCAACTCACCCTCTGGAAATGTTGATTTCAGTTTTGTCTTGGCTCACAGATGAACATATATTAGACTGTTTCCTTCTCATCATTATCTCATCCCTTTTTCTCATACAACAGTGATTCCTTGGTTTGACACCGTTCAGCCATTTCTTCGGGAAGGGCTGCACGGGGCAGGCAGCACAGAGCTTCAGAGGGCAGTTCAGGCACCAGGACTGGATGACACTGCCCGCGTCCTCTGGGAATAACAAAGTTCACAGAAGCTCTGGGACAGAAGCTCTTGGGAAGGGCCGTAGAACTGGAGAATACCCGGTTGGAAGTGATCTCAGGGGTCATCTGCTGCAAGTTTTCTGGGCAAAAACATGGTCTATATGAGCTGGCCCAGCACCCTTATTAGCCAAGATGTACAACTTTGACTGCTAGGAACCTGTTATGCCTTTTTCATGGTTATTCTAGTGATTAATTCCTCCTTCCACTGAACTGCTGCTCTTTCCTTTCAGTTTGTATAACTTCAGTTCCACAGCATTGCTACTGTTACACCTTTATTTTCACAATTGAAACGTTATTATTATTGAAACAATTAAAAATTTTCATTCTTAGAGATCCTGAGAAATCATTACTTTTTTTTAAATCTTTCTAAAGGTCTTCACATGGAACTTTGTTCCTTGGATCCTGACTCGTTCTGATGACTCTTCTCTGGCCATTTTGAGATTTCTATAGTCTTTATAAATATTGAACATTAAGTTTGCATCACTAAATCTGCAGTAACAGAATTTCCTTGTTGTTCTGTGTCCTTCTGTTTAGTCAGTTTATATTTCCTTGAAAATCATTAGTCAAGATACTAAAAGCATTGACGGAATTTAAAAAAATTATTATTATTCCTTGGTAGGAAGTTTATCTGCTTAGTAGGAATAATATACTGTACAGATAGACTGAGAAAAACAGTCTGTATAGTTTGGTTGATAGGGACCTGTAGGTTGAATATGAATCAGCTGAGGGCATATTGTAAAAACAAAATAACATCATATGAGATGGTATAAACAGAAATATGACTTGCAGGATGCATGAACTGACATTTCTGGCTCTGCTTTGCTGTGATCAGGCCCACAGCCACAGACTGTGTCTAGTACTAGCCAGTGCAGAGAATGTAGAATCCACGAAAGCCAGTGCAGAGAATACAATCCACGAAAGTCCAGAGGAGACAATTAGAGGTTCAGGAAATGCAATATGGAAGGATCAAATGCTCTGGAAAATTTAGCTTAGAGAAGAGTGAAAAGATAGGAGGACCACCTTGATTTGTAAAGGACAGTTGCAAAGGGAACAATCTCTTTCCAGTGTTCATGACAGGTAGTACAGGAAATAACACGTTTAAATAATAGTAAAGAAAATTTAGCACTGAATAGATTCACTGGCAGGTTTATGAAATCTTCATTATGGGTGGACTTTTAGAACCAGCTAGGTGCACATTTGCTAAGTATGGCAGGTGCTCCTGGGTTCACCTGAAGCCTCTTTGAGGTGAGGGAATGAATCATCTGACAGTCCTAGAGCTTTCTTCTTCTGTTTAAAATCTGCCTCTACTATGCTGTTTAGAAAATACCTGCAGACAATATAATTGCTGTCTCACTTGTAGCCTTGTCCTTGCATGTTCTTTGTTGTATCTACCGAATGATTTTGTCTTCTGGATGTGATTATGTTATTGCTCCACTTGAAGTTTTAACATTTAGATGCTGCTATAACTTAACATACTACCAAATTAATTGTTTGAAATGTCTCATGCTGAATTTCAAGACAGCTGCTAGTTGGGAATGCAAGGAATTCCAAAATTAAGTGCAAGTCCAGGGCTGGGAGAATTGAAACGATGAGCAGTGGGACTCCCAGTGTGAACCATGCGGGGTGTAATGTAAGCTCTAGACAAGAGGTAGCACGGAGCAACATTTTAAACCCAACTGTTTTGCAGGTCTTACTGTGCTAGATAATTTCTGTATAAAAGGAGGAAAGGCTGACAACCAAGTGTTCAGGGCATGTGGGACTGTGCAAGAGGAAGCCCTGGAAAATAGCCTGCTACCATGAGAAAACAAGGGAAGCAAGTGGAGGTGATAGTTGAGTTCATCCATGATATAGCCAAAGCTGGCCACTGTTGCAGTGGGGTGGCTGCAACCTTCCCTGGGAGACAGCCTTGGCCCGTGGAAGAATCAAGGAGACGATGTTTGATAGATGTTTTCAGATTTTATTCTCCCTTGCCGCACATGGCCGGAGGCCAGCAGGGACTCCGACAGCGACTGCCCCCAGGAACAGCCCCAGAACAACTCCCGAGAGTCCCGTGGACACCCCCTAAGTACAGAACCCCGCAGGCTACATTCAAAGTGACCAACAGAGGACGGGATTTGGGGTACACATGACCATGGGAACAGGGAGAAGGAAACCCCGTGCCCCACCACACGTCCACCTATGCCCATCTCCCCCAGGGGAGGAGAGGGCGAGCCCCAACAGGCCCCTGCTCAATCCAGCTGCTTCCAACACTGCCAGAGCGTCACCAGATTTCCAAGAGTGTAAACATTCTCAGCAACAAATTGAATTCTACCTGCTCTACCCTAAAAGCATCCATCACATGCAGCCCAGGGCAAGGACCTTACATTCAGGGCTTCAGACTACTCAAGAACAGCCCCTATGGCACAGAAATATGCCTGTTACGAGAACTTTGTGTGACAGGAGCTCTGTGTCCATCCAGACAAGCAGGGAATGCAGAAGAACTCTTCCACTGTGAGGTTCAAAGCTCTCTAGTTGGGTTAGATCCAGAAGCAGCTCAGAAGAGCATTTCCTCTTGTCCTGGCTGTGAATACAGAGCTGCACAGCTGAGGTACCAGCTCCATTTGTAGGTGAAATGATCCTTCAGCTTCTTCTCTATACGTTGATTTAATGGATTCTCTTTCATGGATTTCAAGGGAATTCTAAATGACAGAGGCAAACCTGGGATCTCGCATGAAAAAGACTTTCTCCTGTCCTAGGGAGGGCTGTCCTCTCACTTTCCCTCACCCCTCAGCCATGTATGTTCCTAGCAGGTGCCTTATTTTATTTTTAACCTCCATTCTGCATGGAGGAAGCCTTTGCTTGATGCAAACATCCGGGAATC
>VYZQ01024507.1:0-24054 GCA_013400655.1 Mystacornis crossleyi
ACCCCACTGCAACAGAAAACAAAGACAATTCTGCCCTATTCCTGTTAAAAATCATGCCACAATGAAGCAAATTCTGTAGTCTGTAGGAACAGAAATGATATGCAAGAATTATCCCAAGGAACTGGGCATTTAACAGGGAGTGCCGGATCCTCATCTCTAATTCATGCTCCCAAGGCAATTTAAACTCATGCAGTCACTTTTTAAGATAGATTAGTTAAGGGAGGTGATGGGTTTGAAAACTCTCAGACAGAAACAAACTGCATCTTCCAATTCTTGTATCAATAGTCTAATAGAAAGATTGTAAAATAAAAGGTTATTCCAGCTCTCCATCCTTCATGTTAAAAGCAAGCAACTACAACAAACTAAAAATCTCAGAATGTGAAGCTGTGCCTGGTGTGGCCTGACAAAACTGTGCCCTTGATCTTTTCAGCTGAAGACTATAAATGGCTGAATGTGAAATAAGTGCCTAAACTGCTCTAGCTGCTGCACACTGAATATGCACAAAAGTAAAATCCAAGACACTCTAAATATACAAATTAGAATCAAGGAAGAACCTTGTGATTTTAGGCACTCCTGGGTTAGGCAGCAGCTGTGTGAGCTGTGATTGCATTTTTTGACTTAGGCACGTGAATTCTCCATAAACCCTGCTTTAGGTATTTAAGTCCCTTATTGGATAAAGCCAATAAACTCTCTCTCTGTCTTTACCTCCCTAAGTATTTTAGATCCTATTATGTTTTGCCTCCCTTTTTATTTTTAATGAGATCTTTATCTTCCTAACATGTAGTTAACTATTTATCCTATGTGTGGTCATTTTTTCTCATACTAGTGCATATGTAATTACTAAGTGTAATTAAATAACGTACTAAGGGCCTTTTTTTCCAAAAGTACTGAGAACCCATAGCTCAAATTTTTTCAAAGGGAATTAAGATCCCTTGGAAAATCCACCCTGCAGTGTTGTACAGAAATGCTAGAGACAGTGGTAGCAGTCTAGCTTTGTTCAGCTCAAAATAACTTTTGAGACCAACCTGCAAAAGCACCTTTGTAGTCACTCATAACTAAAAATTACTCAAAGCCAACTTCTGCCTAACACTCTGTTGCACAAACAAGGGTTAGTGTTTGTTTAACTGCAGTGATGCTGAGCATTTTTCCATTTAAAAATGTCTCTGCTGGAACTATCTCACTAAAGCCCCAAGAGTCTACTAAGCAACACAGAACAAACTGAAACAAAACAAAATCCAGTTGGTTTTGAGCATTATTTCTTAGCCAGGGCTGAAGTGACTCAAACATCAAGCATCAATTTTAATAACTTTTAACTACTTTAGGACAAAATAAATACCATAAAGCTGAGGCAAAATAATTTTATTCATGGATGAAAAAGTAAAGAAGTTTTTCTAACCAGGTCTGCTTTTAGAAGCTGGAAATTACTGTGGATTCTCAAGAAAAACTTGATTTTCTCTACTATGTATATATCATTATTAATTTTGTATATCATGTTTTATGTGAGGAGGGCTGGAAGCCAGAACTGCAAGGTCCTGGCTGCTGCTTCAATAGGAATTTGTAAGATTTTTAAATGCAGCTACAGACACATGGCAGGAGGCTACTGCTATGGAGCCAGGAGCTGACCTTTGACAAGAAATGGATTTCCCAAAATCAGTTTCTTGTTCCACAACAGGGATTTTACCAGATTAGAGGCATGTGGGGACTAGTCCCATGGTAGAGCTATTCTGAAAATACACATAAATCACCAGTGCCATCTTCCTGGATATTTGGAAAAGGCTTCTCATGAGAATTTATCCACATTTTGTCAGATTATCTGAAAAAAATACTCTTCTACAGAGCATTGGCTTCCTGATTGATGGGTAAAGGTAACTCTTTTTTCTTTTTTTTTTTCTTTTAATTTGAGAAAATGTTTCACTGGAAAATTTCAACTAACTGTAATAGAAACTGCAAATTCATTTCACATATGCTACCTTGGTCACCAACTGCCATGGTAAATAAGTAACAATTTATAACGTGAAGCAATCTGAAGCCATTCCCCAGCAGTTAACACATGGAAGGCATAACTATGCATGAACCATTCGTAGGTTGTTATGTTGCACATTTTCCTTCTCAAAATACTACAAAAAAATATTATTACAGAGATGTCAAATGTCTCAGAGCATCTGGAATGGCCATTTTCACAGGGCTGTTTATATTGAGGTTTTGCCAGTTTCTTGTGTATTGATTAAAAAAAAAAAACATAAAATGGTATTGAACAAAAATTTTATCAGTAGTAATAAGCTAATTTCTCACAAGAGGATTCAACTTAAGCTCAACTAGTCTTTCCCCATTTAGAGACATCACCAAAGGTCTAAGCATGGTCTGTTCCATCCTTTACTGGATCCTCTTTAAGTGGAACAAGCCCAATTCAGCTAAAGCAGTGAGAATGGCAGAGCAGCTATTTAGGAGTGAAAAGCAAAAGGTAATGGTTTAAATAGTCACAGTCTCTGGGAGGTCCTCAGCGCCACGCATGGCTTGCAGAGGGCAGGGCAGGCATGAGCACTTCCTCTCTGGAGTGCTACCAGAGAAAGCTCAAGGTGGCTAAACTTGGATTTTGCTTTCTCTCCCCACCCCATTTTTGCAACCACAGAAGTAGTGGTTAACATGCCTCTCTATGGCTACACGAGGTGGGTATGGATATTTTGCTGCACTGACAGCAGCTACCTTCTCAGTCAGTCCGGCTGGTGTGTTGGGTATCCTAACCTGGGCACAGGGCTAGGTAGGTGCCTTATTCCTGTTGTCTTTCAACAAAAGAGTTTCCCTCTCCTTCCCTCACACTTCTCTAAAGTTTTTTTCCCTGAGTTTGTACTTCTTCCGAGGACCTGGAGGACATTTCGATTGTGGTCCTCATGACTTTGCAAGAGTTCCTTCACCGCCTCGCTGAGATAAGACATGCTGAAACATTCACTGTGTAATAGCAACTGAGACTAAGGGGTGAACTCAGTAACTCAAAAGTTTAGGTAGCAGTTTGTCAATTATTCTTCTATTTACCAGGTTGTCTCCTACTGATTAACTGTCTTCTGTTCTTCAGACTGAATCCAGTCCCTTGCTGTAACAGCCTAGCATGTCAGGTAATCCCTGTCCTGGCATTAACAAGCACTGTTCGACAGTGTGCAAATCCTCCCACTGTTTCTCAGAAACCATCCCATAATCTCACCTCAGATTCTCAGCATTCTCCTAATCTCTAATCTAAATTTCTTTTAGTCATTTACTTCATCTTTTTTTCTTATGTGTTACTTGGTATCTGTCCTCATAGATCACTTACATAGGGCAATCAGGTACCCTCTCCATCCTCATTTCTGTAAGACAGTGGAGGAGCAAGAATTTCTCCAGTTCTTGTTGTATGGTAAATCAGTTCCAAATGATCCTTTTCTTCCTTTAGTTACAGTTATGCTTCCTCTTCTTTTACAAATAACCTGACCAGAACTGTGTGTTGTGTGCTTACTGAGTGTCCACCAGTCACGTACAGCACAATGAATAACTCCTTATCTCAACAGTAAAAAAAAAAAACCAAGGATTACATCAGGTTTTTTATAGCTTCCAGTTCTTTCTCATCTTCTATCACTTCCCATTAATAAACTCTCAGGATCTAGCAATAATTTTTCTCAATAGATGTACATGGTTTGACACCTGCATGACTACAATTTTTCCATTTCTACTATCCCAGAAGTCACACAGGTCAGTTCCTTTCTGTCTGACATTTTTCTCCTGAGTTTATTGACAGCACTTTCTTACTTGCTGCCAAACCAAAAGATCGATTTCCTGCTTTTTTGTGCCAGGGTCACTGAGGAAAATACCAAGTAAAATTAATACCAAAGCTGATCCTCAAAAAATGCATATGAAGTGTGTTTCCAGACAGGAAGCTCTTCCTATCTCATGATCCATTTCCATAGGCCTTTTAACAGGATCTTTCAGACCTGAGAACTTTTTAGCAATTCCATCTTATTCTGTTTCAGTAAAAATTCTCCATGTGGCTCATTATATAATCTTCTTTACTCAAGTCCAAAGAGATGAGAGCCTGAGCACTGCCTGTCTGCAGAATATAATTTCCATTACAAGAACAAAAGCAGACTGAGTTAGATTGACTTTAGTCTATGTTAGGTAAATTCAAGGGTTATGGTATTCATGTTAGCTTCATGTCTCTCAGTTTTTCACTTGAAAATGTGTTCTACATACCTAACATACTACTGAGGTCAGGTTAATTGTCTATACTTGGTGAATTCCTTTTTCTTCCTTCTCATAAGCAATACTGTGTTTGCTGATCTATAGCCAGTGTCCCAGATTTCTGAACATCTGATGGTCATTGCTGTCAGTTCTGTCACATTTGGAAACTTAGGCAGCTCAGCCTCCCCTAGCTGAGATCTTCTTATATCTTTAGATAAAATCCGATCTAAACTTTCATTCCCTTTATACATTCTACCTTTAACCCCAGAGGTCAACCTTTGTCATTTGTATTTTTAAGAGAAGCGTTGCTATCATCATCATCAAAGTGAGAGAAATCTCATTCAGACAAATCTCAAAAGTGTCACTGAATCTACTGAAAGCAAGTAATCTCTGGTTGGAGAAAAAAATATCAGTCCGTAACATTGGTATGTTAAGACTGAAAACAGTTGTTTTTGGAGATGAGCAGATACTTCCCAGAACCACAGGCAAACTAGCATTCTGGTAACTCGGAAGGAGGAATGGGGACCAGCATCTCCTGGGTTCTGGGCATCATTACCGCAAGTCCAAAATCACCCAACAGGAGCAAGCTCCTCAGGGCTCTCTTGGCAAAGTGGGCAGACATCTCCAAAACTGTAATTGAACCAAAGATGAGGACAAAGAACCAGAGAATCATTTAGGTTGGAAAAGACTTCTGAGATCAAGTCCAGTTGTTAACCCAGCACTGCCAAGGCCACCACTAAACCATGTCCCTAACTGGAACATCTACATGCCTTTTAGATCCCTCCAGGGATGGTGACTCCACCACTGCTCCGGGCAGCTTGTTCCAGTGCTTCACCACTCTTCCAGTGAAGAAGGTTTTCCTTATAGCCAATTTATAGCTCCTCTCAGGCAACTTGAGGCCATTTTCTCATCCTATGGCTTGTTTCTTGGAGACCAACCAACCCCGACCCGACCCCATCCCCACAGAGCACTGATCAAGATATGAAACCAAACCTGTCCCAACACTGAGCCCTGAGGAACCCCACTAGGGACTGGCTGCCAAGTGGGTGTCACTCCATTCACCACCACTCTCTGGGCCTGCCCATCCAGACAGTTTTTCACCCAGAGAACAGTGCACCTGTCCCAGCCATGAGCAGCAGTTTCTCCAGGAGTGTGGTGTGGGAAACAGTGTCAAAGGCTTTACTAAAGACTAAGCAGACCAGATCCACAGTCTTTCCCTTATCCACTGGCAATTGCCACATTATTATGCTATGAAGCAGAATTCAGATTTCATGCTGAAGGGAAATCCCAACGAGCACTTGACTGTTTGTTAATTAGTGGTTTATTTAGACAGCTGCAAACTGGTTTTGTGCTGCAGAAGTCATTGCATTTAATACATTTCATAAAAGTGCAAAAATTCTTGCCTTTTCCAAAAGAAAAAATCTTAAATAAATTTTGTTCATTAAGAATTCTTTTCTTTTTGGAAAGACTAGTCTCTGGGATGAACTCTAGTACCCTCAGCTGCTCCTCACAGGACTTACATTCCAGACCCTTCACCAGCTCTGCTGCCCTTCTCTGGACTCACTCCAGCACCTCAATGTCCTTCTTGTACTGAGGGGCCAAGAACTGGACATAGGACTCGAGGTGTGGCCTCACCAGTGCCGAGCACAGGGGGACAATCACTGCCTGCTCCTCCTGGCCACACTACTGCTGACAGTCCAGCCCTGTTCAGCTCACCTTAACTAACTTTTGAGACCAAGCTACAAATGCAGCTTTGTGACCACTCATAAATAAAAAATAATTACTCAAAACCAACTTCTGCCCATCACTGCATTGCACAAACGAGGTAAGTGTCTGTTTTACTGCAGTGACACTGAACATTTTTCCATTTAAAAATCTCTCTGCCAGAACTATCTCACTAAAGCCCCAAAAGTCTACTAAACAACAAAGAACAACTAAAACAAAAAAAACCCAAGTTGGTTCTGAGCATTACTTCTTATCCAGGACTGAAAGAACTCAAGCATTATCAGCTAACGTCTTCAATAACCATTCAAGAATTTTAAATATGGCTTGGTATTTCCTTTTTTGGTTGGGATTTTATTTTCCCCTGGAGGAAAAGATATTTAATAGTTTCTTGGTAGAATGAATAGTTTTCAGGAACATAAATGCTTTTCTTTTTTAAGTATGACTCTTCTTTGCCTAAGCTAATCTTTCTCCAATTCATTTTATTTTGCCTTTGCTACACATCTTTGCAAAAAGTTGCAATAGCTGGATAACTGGCATTTCCTTTAAAGAAAAAGAGGAGGAAAAGCCAGAAAGACATTTTTTTTTTTAGAATACAACTACATCCTTTGGGTTGACTGTTTTTTCTTGGGATAGATGCCAAGGACCTGTAAAAATGGGTCTTGGCTTCAGATTTCCAGTAGGTATTAATTTTTAGGTCCACTGCCTGTTCCCTTAGCCTGGTTTTGTCTTGCTTTACTTTCTTTATACTGCTGTTGATTTCTGAAGACCTTAAATCAGAATCATTGTGCTTAATTTACCTACAGTGGGTTCAAATACAACTTAAACACTTACACTGTTTTATTGTCATCTCATGTCCAACTGGGTTACACACACTACTCATACAAGGAATTGCTTGGAAAAATACCCAATCAATACCTTAAAAAGCATAAGAAAGGAATTACTTCTACCTCACTGTACTGAAGGCATAGTGTTTTGCAGGTACCTTTTTGAATGAGAACCACCAACTTCCGTAACCAGCATTACAATACTGCTCTACAGCAGGAAGAGAAAGGACAATCCCTGAAGTCTTTCTTAGAATGGCCCGTGTGAACTGCGCAATGGCAAGGCTTTGTTATTTTAAAATATCATTTATCTGACCCTACAAGAGGGAGAAAAAAAAGGAAGGATTTTTTAGTGTGCTATTTTAATGGAGTGGTGGTGGAGCTGTGTGTTATCTAATCTTGAAAATGTCTTTTTTTCCTCTCTTACATAACTACCACATCCTGATGGTAACACAGTGAAAAACTTGAAAATTTAGGGGTTTTTTCTTGTTTAGTTAAATATGCCAAAGGCAAAATAATACACCAAAACCAAAGGTCAAAGAATCAACTCTTGTTCAAAGATACAAGAATATCAACAATGGGTAATACCAAGGTCCAGCTAGGTCCAGGACCATTTCCAAGAGGGATAAAAAATAATGTCTAAAGAATAAGGATGAGGTGAATATATAGTCTAGATTTCTTGTAAATAATCTCCCAGATTCCAGACATTTCTACAAGGGGTAGGAGCAATATAAAATGTCAGGCTCCCTACCATCTATTCATCCATCCTACTCCAAATCCTTTCTTTCACTGTTTCGGTTCTGAAGACAAAGATAATGGGAAAAACCTCAACTCTTCTGCTCCAAGACCCTAAGGCTGGCAAAGCCCAGGAGTGTTTTGTTCCTTTACACTGGAAATGATAAAAAACAGCTTTGCACAGATTGCACTCATGACTGCTTGAATCATTAGCATAAACACTAATGTATGAACTTTTATAGGAATCATTGGAAGTGGCAATGGTGGAAACAAGTTTTCATTTCTACTGTTTCAAATTGTTCCATCAGAGGATGGCCCTACTATCCTAATTCCAATCCCATGAGCCCTTGGGCTTTATCCTGTTTTATTTTATTTCTGTATTTCCATGAGTAATCTAATCTGAAATACAAAATTAACTACTGTTCTCTTTAACAGTATTTCTTTCAGAGTTTTACTTGTGTCCAATTTGGCTAAGTCCGATACTCTGCGAGGGGTCAACTCACGCTTGACATGTCCACGCCAGAATCCATAATCCATTAAAACCATTCATAATAAACCAAAGCAATTTACATCCCACCACGACTCAAGTTCACACTACAGATATCTGTTTTACTTTGATCCTTAGACTGTCATTTCCTAGCTTGCTCAATTTTTTTTCAATTACTGTAAGAGACTATCTTTCCTATCCAGGTTTAAAATATACCCGTGGTTCTGTCATACTTCAATTATCATAACATCATTTTTCTTTGGCTTTAGGAACTTGAAAGACACTGTGGAGGCAAAGGATACTGCTTAGAGTAGTTGAGTTCAGAGAAAGCACCTGGACATAAATCCAGATGTAGCTGGTTCTTTCTAGTCATGCCATCTTTGCCCATACGTCTCTCAACAACCTTTAGCATCGTCCTCCAACCTGCCATACACAGAATACGGCTGAGAATAAATATAGCTTTGTTCCCTTCGTAAGGCCATTTATTAATTTTCCTGATGTGCAAGCTTTGCTTGGAAGGTTTTAAAGGTACTGCTATATTTATCTGAAACGTCCGGATTTATGACAGCCTTCTAACATAAGGGAAAAAAAAAAAGGTATGGTAACAATTATAAATACATAGCACTTATGCAACAGGCTTCAAGTTTTCATTAGAGGCTGGCATACATCTGGAAAGCCAAAGCATTTCCCCACTGTGACTACTTTAGGCTAAACATATCAGGTGCTTGCCGGCAGCGCTCGCCTCGGTGCCACACTGGCGGGGAGCGCGGCTCGCTGCCCGCCGGGCTGTGACGGCACAGCGGGCGCACAGAGAGCGCCCCCGACCCGTCCTGCCAGGGCTGGGAGCACTCGGGGAGAGAGAGGGGGAAAACAAACCCTAAGGACAAAAAGATTTTCCTTAACCTTGTAACTTTTATCTTATCGTGTCCTCCATTAAAAGACTAACACAGACGGAAAAGGAGCCAGCCTAAGCGGCCCAAGACGAGTGCGGGTAGCAGCCGCAAGGGAGGGCGGTGGGCACCCGCCGGGTGATGTCTCCGGGGCCACAGCAGCTACAGATCCCCGTTCCTCGCTGGAGAACCCTCTCCCCGCCCCGGCGGCTCTGCCCCTCTAGCCCTGCCTCCCCACCAGCCCTGCTAACGCCCGACCCTCACCACGGCAGCCGCTCCCAGGAGTCAACCCGGAGCACGTAGGGCTGTCCCTCCTGCCCGGCCGGCCACCGCCGGCCCAGCCGAGGCGCTCCNGCCGCTGCGCTGCTGCGGCTGCGGGAGGTTCCTGGGCGAGCCGGTGACCGTCCCGTGCGGGCACACCTACTGCCGCCGCTGCCTCCGCAGGGAGCTGCGGGCCCGCTGCCGCCGCTGCCGGGACTGGCTGCTGCCGGCGGGGGGCACCAGCACGGCCGCGGCCCCGCTGCGCACCAGCGTCGTCCTCAACCGGCTAGCGGAGAAGTGGTTCCCGGGCGAATGCGAGAGGGCGAGGGCCGGGACCCGGCTGGAGGAGCTGCTGACCCAGGGCCGCTTTCGAGAGGCGCTGGGCGCCGTCAGCCAGGCTCTGCGAGCAGGTAAGGCTGGGGAGAGCGCTCCCTTTCTCCGCCGGTGCCGCCCACTGGAGCCGCGCGGTCACTGCCGCTGCCGCCCGTGTCCCGGCGGGACCGGGATGGGCTAGTAGCCCGGGACGGCGGGCTCGGGGGACTGGGGGTGTGATGGAGTAGGTGGATGTGCCCTTATCCCCTAGTGCGGGACTGTCAGCGATCGACACCGGCCGGTGAAGAGCGTACGAAGTTCTCTCGAGTTTGAAGGGATTCGAGGAACCGCTCCATTGGGAGAGCGGAGCGTAGGGAGCGTGCAGCTGCCCGGCCCTTGGTTGGGCGCCCAGCCTGGTAGTGCGGTACACTCGCTTCTGCTTACTCCAGAGGTGTGGGGGAACGTCCCAAATGGGCTCCGTCGTGTCTCCTCCCGCACGCTTCTGTGGGACTTGTTTACAGAGGAGTTTGTGGGCTCTGCTTCGTTTTGTGTTTGGTAATCTCAGTGCGCGGGCAAAGAGAAATTCCGTTGGTGTATTTAACCTTGTTTCCTGAGAGAGAGACCTATTTTCAGTCTTAAGTGTCACCAAGACAATTCCCAGCAGGCCGGGCCCAGTTGCATAAGCAGACAGGCACGGAGGGGGACAGGTTGTGTAATGGCAGTGACATCATAGGTGGGTGTGGTTGGAGTTTTATATAGTGTTGGAGAGAGTGCAAAGAGGGGAGGTAGAGGCACGCTTTTAGGCTATCATATATCCTTCGCAATATGTGTGTCTGGCTGGTACCACGGACTCTTAAGATACACTCAGTTTTTCAAAGTTTACTCTTTGTAAAGGGAGTCAAATTTGTGTGGTTGATACACCTAAATGGATCCAGTGACAGCTTCCTTTATTATTTTAATTTGACTATGGATTTTAACACTTGGTGACATGGGAGGTTCTGTTATGGTTTATACCAGGATTTTTTTTTTCTGTTCAGTAATTTAGGAATTAATATTTTTACAGATTAGGTGTATTACGTTTATATAGTTGTCTGCAGTGGAGGGAAAAAAACCAAAAGCTTGTATAAGTCTAATCCTTCCAATCTGTTCTGGGGAGATACATTAGGTCTAGTTCCAGAACAAACTGTTCTCAATGTAGGTGGGATTAAATCGAAGATGTATTTTATATGCTTTTCGGCAACCTAATTTTAAAGGGTTCAGTTTTGACTATCAATCCTACTTTATTTTCCACTTTATTTCCAAAGTGTAGGATATAGGATGGATTTTAGATCTTGAAACTATAAGATGCAGACTTCTTCCCGTAGTACAGCATTGATTCATACAGGTAACAAAGAAATCTCAGTAGCTTTCAGGGTAAAACTGATGAATCCAGTACTGATCACAAATGTTTACAAGGCTCCTGTCTCATGTTTCAAAATTGCTTTGAAGGAATAAAAGAGTAAATTAATTACAGTTTTTGTTAATCTTTCTTTTATGGATTTAGGAATATTATTTAGATATTTGTGGGGAAAGAATTTTAATTCTTTTTAATGTGAATCTACATCTTCCATTTTGTCTTCAAAATGGGTTTAAAATTCGAGAATACTTACCAGCCGTGATGCTTATTCAAAATTTGATTATTCAAATTCAGTACATGTGCTAGAATTAAGTGCTAGAAGCTCAGTTTAAAGTTCATTGTACAATTCTTTCCTGTGTCTCCAGTCCTGAGAATTACCAACATTCCATATAATCTGGTAAAGATACTGAAGAACTTTATGAGTCAGAGTGCAGACGTACATTAAATGTGATTTAGAGCTATGGATTCACAACTACAGATTGAAGGTGATTCCAGGACACTAGATAACAAATTAATAGCTGCTGGTATGCTTGCCATCTTCCTCCAGAACGTGGATTTTGAAGACACTTAGAGATGGAAAAGATGTAGTGTAAGAAATGTATTAATGTTTAAAATCATTCATGTTCTGCTTCATTGTTTCCTTGCTGCTGCTTTTTAATGCACATAATTTAGAAGTTGTGATAAACATAAATCTGATGTCCTAAATAAGGCATTGATAAACCTTTACTCAAGTGGCATCTTTTCATAACTTTTCTACATTTCTGAAACATTTGAAAGAGTCATATTTGCCATGGTGCAAAAGTGACTTTCAGAAACCATAAGGAATGTTAACATTCATATAGTTAATATATTCATTGCAGGAATTGAATATTTTAGTTAAAGATGTCTATTGAATTAAAATACAAGTGCAGCTTGCCTTTAATCAAGTGAAACACACCACTGATGGGTTGAGTTTGGTCTGAATCTCACTCGTTCCTGCTGGAGTAAGCCTCAGGAGATCTGTTGAGCAATCAGTCTCCTGTTTAAAGCAGAACAAATACTGAGATCGGAGCAGTTTGCTTAAGGGTTTGTACAGCTTGATCGTGAAAACCTACAGGCTGAAGATTCCGCAGCCTCTCTGGGCAACCTGCTCAAAGGTTAATTATCCTCATAGTGAAAAATCTCCTTATTTCAAGTCTTAACTGCCCTTGCTTTAGTTTATAATCACTGTCTCTTTTGGTTTTTCACTGCGTACTTCAATAAAGAGTCTTCTACATAATCCACTTTTAGATTCTGATAAGCTGTTGTGTCCTCCCAATGCTTTTAGGAAGTGTTTTCTGCTAAACAAGCCCAGTTCTCTTGGCACCTTCTTATGGGTTGTATGTTCCAACTCTGATTATTAGGGTGACCCTGCAGTACTGTGTTAATAAATACTGTGTCCTAAAGTATTTCTACATGTTTTTGATGTTCATGTCTGTTATTTTGAAGAATTTGGTATATTAAGAACCGTATAAAAAGCATGCAGGATCAGATCAGATGTAGTCCATTTATTGGTATGTTTATACTGACAGTAAGAGCAGATGCTTTGGAAGTAATATAAAACGCAAGAATACATACTGAATGGGATTTTGTGTGTACACCTTATCATACTTTCCTATTAATGTAATAATAACAACTGATACACACAGCTCTACACTGCACGTACTTGGTGCCTTTTTTTATCAAAATCATTTTGTTTTGGGATGTTAGACGTGAGTGATATATGTATTTACAATATGTTTGGTTGCTGAAATTGAAAGTTCAAGAACAAACTGTGTTTCTGTTCTCTTTAGTCTTTGGTCCAAAGATTCAGAATTAGCTTGCATCCTCTCTTTAGCTGAAAAACGTTAAAATATATGCTGAAACATTGCAAAATTGTTTTTAATTGTAACAAAGCCCAGAAATAGAATTTCAGTCTAAAAAAATGGATATATAAATTTAGATAGAAACAGAATTGTTTAGGTTGGAAAAGACCTCTCAAATCATGAAGTCCAACCGTTAGCGCAGCACTGCTGAGTCTACCAATAGACCATGTCCCTAAGTGCCATATCTACATATCTTTTAAATCCCTCCAGGAATGGTGACTCCACCACACTTCTGGACAGTCTGTTCCCATACATGACAACCCTTTTGGTGAAAAAATTTCTTCTGATACCCATACTAAACCTTCCTTGACATCATTTCCTCTCATTATGTTGCTTGTTACCTGGGAAAAGAGACAGCCAACCCCCACCTGTCTACAACCTCCTTTCAGGTAGTGGTAGAGAGTGATAGGGTCCAGCCTCAGATTTCTTTTCTCCAGGCTAAACTCGTCCTCTCCTCATCAGACTTGTGCTCCAGACCCTTCACCAGCTCCGTTCTCCTTCCCTGGACTCACTCCAGCACTTCAATGTCCCTTCTTGTAGTGAGGGGCCCAAAACTGCACACAGGATTCAAGGCGTGGCCTCACCAGTGCTGAGTACAGGGGGATGATCAGTGTCCTGGTCCTGCTGGCTGCACTAATCCTGATACCGGCCAGGGTGTTTCTGGCCTTCTTGGCCACCTGGGCACACACTGGCTCATGTTCAGCTGCTGTTGACCAGCATTCCCAGGTCTTCTGCCGCTGGGCAGCTTTCCAGACACTTTCCCCCAGCCTGTAGCACTGCAGCGGGTTGTGACCAAAGTGCAGGACCCAGCACTTGGCCTTGCTGAACCTCATACCAGTAGCCTTGTCCCACTGATCCCCCTGCAGAGGCTTCCTGCCCTCCAGCAGATCAGCACTCCCACCCAACTTGCTGTCGTTTGTGAACTTAGGGTGCACTCGATGTGCTTGTCCAGATCATGGATGAAGATATTAAAAGGACTGGCCCCAATACTAAGCCTTGAGGAATACTACTAGTAATCATCTACCTTTGGTCTTCCAAATATTCAGATCCAATTTGTTATATCTATTGATCGTTCAATGACAGTGTTTGTATGTTCAGCAGCAGAGTTGAAACTAAAGCTAAACTTTGTTTTGTACTAGTTCAGTTGGAATCATGCATTTCTCTTGGAAGAAAAAAATGGATAAAATGTCCACCTGCTGTAGACTTGAACTCACATTTTTATCTTCAAACTACCCCTCATTTTCCCCCTAGGAAAAAAGGCTCAGAGTTCCTCAGGTCATGATCTGCACTTGAAAGTCTGAAAAAGCTGAGTTTCCTCTGATTCTGTACAAATGGGCAGCTTATCAGAGAACAAAGACCTACACTTACGGCTGCCTCTGAACAAAGGAGTTTGGTTTGCTACTAACTCTGTTGGACACCGAAGAGTCAAATACAACACCAAAAACTATCTGAAGAGTTTAATCTGAGCTCTCACCTTGCTGGGCTATAGCAGTCACAAAACACAGCCACAGGAAATCACGCTTCAGAGTTGTTCTGCTTGCAGAATGAGTCTTTGACTCAGACAAAGAGTTTCCGAGACTTTGATTAAAACAAATATTTTATTCTATTGAATATGAAAATGAAACAAACCAGCTTTGGCAATATTTATATTTGAGGGGACACTGTCAACTCAAAAGAAAGACAAATTAGGAAGGCACTTTAGTTTCAGCTAAATGAATTTTTCCCTTGATGCCTTGTCCANCCCTGATTTTGTTAACCCTTTCTTTTCCATTAAGATCTTTTTACATGTAGCATTGTGAATCTAAAGACAAAGCAGAGTGTTGCAATCTACGGGAACATTGGCCAGGATGTCTTGTCACCCCAGGACACTTTGTAACTGTAGAACAAGCTAATGTTGGAAATTTATGAGAATTTATGCTAGACATTTGGAATAAACTAAGACAGAATATGAAATTGAAATGATAGCCTCCCAAGAAAGCCATTTTTGAAACAACTATTTGATTTTAGTATTGTTTACGCTAGACGAAGCTTTGACTAGTTTATCTCATTCGGTGAAAACCGGGTATATTTTTAAAAACAATTAAGAGCAAAACAGTGTTCTGGCATTTTTTCCAAGCAGTAACTGCAATTAATTGTGTTACAAAATCATAGTTTTAGTGGCATGGAGGTGGGTGTCCTTCCCATTTAAAGGCTGCTGTACTGGAAATGCAAAATGCTTTATGTTGGACATGAGAACTTGTCCTTACTGAACATTTTTTGCTTTTTCCCCACTGTAGAAGTTCCACTACTACAGCTCCTTACAACAGGGCTGCCAGCTGATGCTAAAGAGGCTTTCTGGAATTTGCTATCTGTTTTTATCACATAGTGATAAAGCCTGGTTCTGGTACCTCCCAGATGGATGCCACTGTGTAGTGGCATCTACAGCCATAGTCAGAAGGGTCGGGAACTATAAAAACAAATTGCAGTCTGCAGAAAAACTTGGGTGTTTTAAAGCATTTATAATACTTAGACTTTTGGAGTGTGGTGAATTCCCAGGTTTCTGTGGTTTTGATTGGATGTACCCTAAAGATAAAGTCAACTTAGTCCTCAATTTTTCTTGTCCCAGCAGTAGTGAGCAGTGCTTTGTAAGCCTCTCTGTTCAGTATTTGAAAATAAATTTTCTTGTTGCTGCAAAATACATTAGGATCCAAAATTTGTTCCTTAGCTTACAAGACATGAACCAGGAATTACTGCCGCTTTTCTTATCCAAACACTAGGGAGTGAGGGAGAACGTACTCCAGTAATTTTGGAAGTATTGTACAAAAAATTGTAATTATGACATGCCACTATGAAGAAAATCTAATTGAAAATTACAAAATTCTGATTTTTAAAAGATTTTACCTAATTTCTCTCTGCAGATTCCAGTGACTTGATGCTAAGAATTTACAGAGCTGAGTCATATGTTGGCCTCCAAGAATATAAAACAGCCATAGAAGATCTAAATTTTGTTATTTCTAAAATGCCAAATTGGCCAGAGGTAAGTTGGCATGAACTCACCATTTCTCAATATTGTGTTTGTCTGTAAAATTAGTAAATTCCAAATTATACTTGCATCAATTTAAAAACCTAAGTCAGCTACTTTAAATGTTATTTTTTAAGACATGCAAAATTCTAAAAGTCATCTTTAAAACAGTTAACTTGTATGAGACAGGCCTCCTGATGAGTATGGCAAGTTAGAGCTGGTTGACAAATATAATGAGTTGGAATAGTTCATGGTGATGTAACCTGTAACAGCTGTGGTTTGGGGCTCATTTTGTTTAGTGGTTAATTTTTGTTAATGGAGGGACACTATGCTGTTTTAGCTTGGAAAGTTTATCTTCAAGAAGCCCAAATAAACTCAGTGGGAACTGAACTTTGCAAATAGCAGGGACAGCTGGGGAGTCTGGTCTTCAGAATTCTGCATCTTGTAGCACTGTCTAAACTCTGAACACAGCAGGAGCAGCAAGATCTTGTCACACAAGGGGAGATAACTGCAGTTGTCTTGGCTTCTCCTGTGTTCAGCAATTCCATGGTTGCTGCAAATTCATAAAGCCTCCTGCTTTTCACCTCTCAGTGTTGGTAGTACCGTCTACTTTTTTCTGTATGTTTGGAAAGAAGCATCACTTCATTTAACTGAGCTTGGTTTGATGGATGGATTCCTGTAACAATCCTTACCTCAGCAGGAAAATAAACCGTCTGTAAGAGAAGGATTAGCAAACTTCCCTTCTTCATAATTCATCGTAAAGGAAACTGCCCAAATCCATCAGAGGATCCGTGTGTTCATCTGACAGTCTTGTTGAACAGATGCTACTGTTCATACTGTCAGTTGTTCTGTAGAAACTGGTGTAGAAATTGGTGGAGTCTTTTTTGGTGATTTTTCTTCTTTTTTATTTGTTTTTTTAAGTTTAGGGTTTGGCCCATTATCCAAATTCCTATATACAAACAGATATTGTTGTTTTAACTTTTTTTTGATAACTGTTGGTTTGTCTAACTTTAATTATTTCTCTTACTGCCATTGTAACTTAAAAGTTGAGATAAGTTCTCAGTTCCAATGTCATTTACTCTCAAGTAAGTTCAGCAAAATCCAGTAGTCTTTCCTCCCCCTTTTTTTCTTTCAGGGAAAATAATACAGAGTTTTTTTTTTCTCAGCTGGTGTCTAGTGTTCAAGCATAACATGTAATTGGAAGAAGCAATTAATTCCGAGAGACATTGTTTTGTTTTAAGAATATAGGTTAAGAGGTATGTAAGGGATGAAGAGTTGTGTTCATCATATTTTTGTAGTCACCCTTCTCCTGATGGCTGGAACCATAAGGCTTTTAACAAAAGAGAGGGCAAAAATAGTATCCTGTAAGCTGTTGTGTGAGGTTATGTAATAATTTGCATTTCCTGTCCCTCTTCTTCTTCTCCAAAGGCTCACAAAAGAGGAAAATTAAGGGCTGTGAGTTAAGCACTAGTGAGGTTTTTAACCCTTTATATAAGACAAAACAAGTTAACTGGAAGAAGACTGACACCAGCCTATCCCATGACTCTTTTCAAACACTATAGTGGATGTATGTTAGACAAAGGATATGGATCACGCACACTATGCACAGTTCAATTTGTTAGAGCTACATTCTTTCTGTCATGGTGGGTTCTAATTCTAGCACTGTTGCAATGCCTGTGGGATCAGTACTACAGCTGTACATATTCTCTACAAATGTCTTCATGGTATCTGTTTCTCAGGTCTACTTCCGGAAAGGAAAAGTGCTGCAAGACTCTGGCTTTGTAGGTGATGCCTTACAACTGTTTCTACAGTGCTTAGCCCTTGATGAGGACTTTCGTCCAGCCAAGCTAGAAGTAGAAAAGGTCATTTTATTTATGATACTAGATTCCTATCTCTGACTTGATTCCTTTATGAAACTCCCATTATGATAGACTTTGAGTGTCTAAAAATCTTCATTACATACACAGAATGTTCAGGTGGCATGGCAGATTCCTTTGAAGATTTTACTAAAAACGCACTATGTTGAAGAGTTAGTCCCAATGTACACATTTTACATACATGTTTAAAAGTACATGTGCTTTTGAAGTTACTAAATGAATATGTAGAAAACTGGAAAACAGGCAGGAAGTGAAATTTTCCAAATTGAAGCCATCTATGCCCAGAGCACATAATAATAAAAATTTACATTGAAAAAACTGCGTAATACTGGATTGTTAACGTTTAACTCTGTTTGACTTGTAGTAGGAAAGATTTCTAGATAAATTTCTTTTTTAGCAATGTAGGTATGCAGGTTTCTGTTTGTTCTCAACTCTGCTGTCACACTTACTGCTTGAATCTTTATCCTTTCATGAGGATAACTTAATGTAGATTACCGTCTTAGTTTTTGATATTTAATTTCATAAAAAAGGTATGTCTAGATTCTTTTTTGTTGTTACTAACATTGAGCTGTTTTTTCTAGATATTGTGTGATGTTTTGTCACCAGAGAAGCTAGGTGAAAGTCTGAAGGAATCTGCTTGGAATTCACCCTGTATTAGAAATAAACCTTTTTTGCTTGGTTCTGAGGTGACTGCATCTTACTGCAACTTACAGCTTTGTCCTCAGCAGGTAACAAAAACTCGACAATAACTTTGCTCTTTGACTGCTGTGTAAACATTAGATGTACTGATGCCGGGATTTGTCACACTTACTTTCTGGTGTAAATACTAATTTTAGGTAATTGGCTAAGTTGGAGGAAAAGAATGGTGGTTTGGGAGTAATTTATTTTCGTTTGTAGTGTTAAAACTCCTGATTCTAGTGAACTAGAATGAGTAAATAAATACAGTATTAGAAGGTACTGAATTTTCATATTAGGGACTTCAAAATAAAGAGAAATATAAGTTTTCTCTTTGTTTGAAGCAGATGAAATACAATTTTTGTTTTATTTGAAGCAGATGAAGATTTTTGAGTTGTTAATGCTAAGCAAATTTGAGTACTGTCTTGATTTAGAAGTTTCTCTAACTAATGGGTACCCTCTAACTGTGGATATCAGTTTGGCTTATATATCTTTGCATAGTCACGTCTTACATACTTAGATTTGTGTTACTCTTAGAATGCAGTTCAGTTCATCTTACTGTTACAGAGTTTAGGAGGATCAGATGTACTGGAGCCTGTGAGTGGAGGCTTAAATCGTGCACAGTCTGCCCATGCTCTTAACTCAGCAAAAGAACTTGCCAAGGAAGATGGCTTAAAGAGAGTGTCTTCTGAACCCCTTCTCTCTGGCCAAGGAAAAGGTGCTTTGTTGAAAAGAAAGCTTTCCTTTTCAGAACAGGATACAGTTGTATGTGAAGATGGAAGAAACAAACACAAAAAGCAAGGAGGTAAACAATCACTTACTTTGAAATTAAAAGTACTTAGTGCTTTGTGCCTTTCTTTGAAGAAGTATTTTGTCCTGCTTTTTCTTAGAAAGTACAAAAAGGGACATGACACTGGCTTTTGGAACAATTCCAGGGGATTTGATTGATGCATCAGATTTTGAATGCTCTCTATGTATGAGGTAAGATTTTGTCCTTGATTCAGTATTTGTTACAGATGCTTGGCTGCGTATCTGTTACATGTATAAGCTGAGGTACTTGTAAGTTGTTACCAGTTCTGATACAGCCAATAATTTGCAGCTTTTCTCTGTCCCTGTGCTTAAATGTGTATTAAAATATCACTTTCTGCGGTGCTATATACTATAGGACTATTTTAATCAAGTTGCCTTTTTAGTTAAACTTGGCGGTGTTAACTGGTAACCATAAAAGGACAGGATCTTTTGTGATTAAGTATTAGGGGTTCTTCAGTCAATAAAAATTATTTTGGAAAGGCTAATGCTTAGAAGTATAGCCTGTGAACTTTGTATTTGTCTGGGAGACATAGATGCTTCAGATATTAGTCTACTTAAATGTAGCTGATGATGTATTTGAAAACTTACTGTCTAGATTTTTGGAATAAATACCATAAAACATATGGTGTATACTAAACTATTCATAGTTATGTTATTAATATGTAATACTGCTTTTAAAACAACCCAGTTTCTCAAAGAATCACCTAATGTTGTATTCTGAATCTCTGTGTAGGGAGACCAAAATCTTTGTATTGTGGGATAAATGTTTAGTTACTTAGAGTTTGGGAATGTGTTCAGCTTCATCAGAAAAGTAGAATAAGGATACTTGAGAATAATTGTTTCTTTACTTTGTTAGAGTATAGCTAGTCTTAAAAAATCAAGAGGGTAATCAATGACATTTTTAGAAAAACACATACTATGTGTGTGCCATGACATCTAATTTTTAATAATTTTGTTTCAGGCTATTCTTTGAGCCAGTAACAACCCCTTGTGGACATACTTTTTGCAAAGGTTGTTTGGAACGGTGTTTAGATCATGCTCCACAGTGTCCACTCTGTAAGGAGAGCTTGAAAGAGGTATTGTTTCTCAGTGAAGCTCACAAATACAAATACTGTGTAATTTTAAGGCTGTTTCACTTGGACCAAACAATTTGGATTTGCTTGGGCTATGGATAACTGTTAGAATGAAAGAACTTGGGACAAGTTTTGTCAGTGCCTCAGGGTCTTAGAGATTTTCTGTGGCCGTTTACTTTACTGATGTAATTAAATCCTGCATATTTGTAAACTTTGGTAACTATTCAGTTAAACCTCTCTGTGATTTCTCTACACTTTTCTTATTTGTATGGATGTGTATCCTAGGAAATCAGTTCTGTCTCTAGTAAGCATAGGAATACAGAGTTAGACATTCAAATTGTCAGACACTAAGAACTTAGAGAATCTAATTTTCAAATATTAGAGTATCACTAGGTTTTAAGTAATGAAACATAAAACCTTCTGAGCTGTAATTTTTTACAAGTTTTATGTCACATTTCATAGACCATATTTTTTTTTAAAGCTGCATTTTCTCAAGCCATTTGTTAAAATACATGAAAAGAAATACTAATATATTTTTTTAAATTGTTTACAGTACCTTGCAAGCAGAAAATATAGTATCACAGAACTGCTGGAGGAATTAATAATGAAATATTTGTCTGATGAGTTATTTGAGAGAAAAAGAATTCATGCTGAAGAAACTGCTGAACACTCCAAGTAAGTTTCTTGTCTTGAAAAACTTGAGAAATTGGTATGGAAATCCTTTTTAGAAATGTTGTATTATTTTTATAGTCATTAATCATGGTATATTATGGGTGCAAGAAGGAGTATGAAGGTTGTCCAAGTCCTTGAGGATATCATCCCATCCTTCAATTGTGTCAACCACACTACTCAGCTTGGGGTCATCAGCAAATTTGCTGAGGGTGCAGTCGATCCCTTTGTCTGTGTCATTGATAACGACATTGAACAGTGCTGGACCCTGAGGGACACCGCTGGTCGCTGGGACTGAGCCACTGACCACTTCCCTCCGGGTGCAACCATCCAACCCTTTGTTATCCATCTAACAGCCCGCCCATCAAACCCATCTCTCTCCAATTTGGAGAGGATGTTGAAGGGGGAACTCTACAGAATTCCATATGAATGACATCTGTAGCCCTTCCCTTGTCCACTGATGTAATCACTCCATCATAGAAGGTCACTAGGTTGGCCGAGCCAGGTTGGATGAGGCTCTGGGTAACCTGGTCTAGTGAAAGGTGTCCCTGCCCGCGGCAGAGGGCTTGGAACTAGATGATCTTTAAAGTCCCTTTCAACCTAGGCTGTTCTATGGCTCTATGAAACATGTTTCCCCTTCCATTCCTCTTTCTGCGTGCACTGTCATGGAGCTTTGGTTTTAGCTTTGCTGCTGTTAATGAAGTTGTCTTCAATTGACTGCAGAATCTCAGAGACTTGAATTTCTTGCAAAGCAATTCATGATAGACATTAATCATATACAGATAGATGTGATCAAAAAAGTTGGGATTTTTTTGTAAACATGTTGTCTATCTCAGTTTTTCAGATACATAGAGCATCATGTATTGTAGACATTAATGTTGGAAAACTATTTAAAACTGCAGCTCATGCAACTTATTTAACAGAATCCATCCAGTAGAATTATGTTTTATAGTCTGAAAGGTATTAAAATTAAATACCTAGTAATGTTTTAATGATAACTTGTTTGTATCTACTATCAACTATACACACTTGATAAAATAGGATGAAAAAATACTTTGTTTTTCAGTAACACCTGCTGAGGGATATTGCAAGGTGCAAATTATACATTGGGTTGCATCTTGTGATCTGGAGTCCCTCCTTGAAAATAATCTAAATGGTGACCTAGCTACTGTGTAGTTACTAAACATAAAAAACAGAGCCCTTCATTCACTGACTGGATACTCACTACCTAGATAACAGTTGAGTCTTACTGTCCAGTGTGTATGCAAATCAATACATAGGTATTCAGCCACTGTTATCAGTATGTGGATTTATCATTCATGGAAGTTTCTACAACATTTTTTCACTTTGAAAAGAGTGCTCTAGGACCTGAAGCATAGCAGACATACTGAAAAAAATGTATCGTCTTGGTATAGCTCAATGTTTAGATGTTGAAGGCGTTTATTTCTTTTTATGTTCTCTTGAAGCTTGACCAAGAATGTTCCAATGTTTGTTTGCACTATGGCATATCCTACTGTGCCTTGCCCTCTACATGTATTTGAGCCAAGATACCGACTCATGATTCGCAGGAGTATGGAAACTGGAACTAAACAGTTTGGGATGTGCATAAGTGATTCTCAAAATGGGTAGGTTTACATCCTAATTCTAACCTTCCATCTCTTATGTCATTTTTAATTACAAAAAACATCTTTTCGGAAGTGTATCATTGCGTTACTGACAAGGTCTCTTTTCTAGTTTTGCAGATTATGGTTGCATGCTGCAAATCAGGAATGTTCATTTTCTACCTGATGGACGGTCTGTTGTTGATACAATTGGTGGAAAGAGATTTAGAGTTTTACGGAGAGGAATGAAAGATGGTTATTGCACTGCAGACATTGAATATTTGGAAGATGTTAAGGTATCCAGAATGCTGTCTAAATACTTACTAGTATTAATATATCAAGATTTTTGCTTGATTTGTTCTTGAAAGTTCTCTTTCAAATTTTTAGGCCCCTAGAAGCTAGCTTATTTTTTTTAATTACTATAAAACAAATAAGAAAACTATAGTTTTTGTTTCAGCAGTAGTTTGAAGCTGTAACTTCAAAAATATCACAAGACTTCTTTACCTTTCAGTCATTAGCAGTCAAGGTTAAGGAGAATGCAAGAAATGTATCTCAATATAGTTGAAATTGAGTGGTTTTTGATTTTTAGCTTAAACACCTTAATTGTTTATCATTAATCGTATTTTCATAACTTTCCTCCTACAGGTTGCTGATGAAGAAGAACTAAAGAAACTGAGAGAGCTTCACAATTTTGTTTACAATCAGGCCTGCAGTTGGTTCCAAAACTTAAGAAACAAATTTCGCACTCAAATTCTTCAGCACTTTGGACCAATGCCTGACAGGGAGGAAAATATACAGGTGAGACATAATTTAATATTAATTATTAGATGCTTATTTCTAAAAATAAAAGCCCTATTAATAACTGCTAAGTATTAAAAGAAGAGCTCCCACTTTTTTCTCCAGCTTCAAAGGCAGTAAGGCTTGCACCTTGTTTCTCTTACAATGAGCAACAGAAAGCAATTCTGTCACTGATCAGCAGTTTCTCCAGGAAAGGATGGTGTGCTGATGTGGAAATAAAGCTAGTAAACTGAAAACACTTTACCTTCCAGTAACAGTTAAACTGTTAGCTTGTGTAAAGCTGTTAGAATTCAAAGTGAAAAAGCCCTCTATTTTCTCCCCTGTGAAAGTCAGAGAAGAAACTGAAACTGACATGTGCAGGCAGTTACCTCTGGCAAAGAGGTAATCACAAATAACACTTTCCTCCTTTCTGAGCTAATCACAAATAACACTTTCCTCCTTTCTGAGCTAATGCCATAAACTGCTGCAGGTGGTAGGATTTGACAGATGTTTCTTAAGAAACTAGCTGCAGCAATCTGTTTTGATGGTTATTATTAGCAGTTATTGAAGGTGAGATCCTGAGGGAGTGGAGACTGTNCTGTAGAAAAGTAGCATTTAAAAAATAAGTAAAATTTGGTTTTCAAAGCAGAGTTACGTGTGAATTGGGATCTTAGTGGAGCTTGTCCCTCACCCATCTGCTACATACTTTAATGAGACTATATTAACCTCTCTGAGGGGACTGTAGGTGCTGTAGAGGCCCGTGCATGAAGGCAGAAATGGTTTTAGAACAATTTAGTAAAAATAGATTTAAAACAGCGTACTATGAAAGAGGAATACTTGTGCAAAACCAGATTAATT
>VYZQ01024507.1:33208-47851 GCA_013400655.1 Mystacornis crossleyi
CAACAATTAAAAAAAAAAACAAAAAACCTAAAGCTGTAAAATGCTTAATCATAGGATTTAAGATATTCTAAGGCCTTTACCAAAACCAAACAAAATAAGAGTCCACTGAGCCTTGATTTTTGTGAGGTTCTGCTTTCCTGTACACTCATGACTGCAACTGCTTTTACGAGCAAAGACCAATAGCAGGATTACGGTGTGGATTTAAAAAAAAATAATTACACTCTTGATAGTAGGAGTGATGTAGTTAACTTGGAGTCAGAAAAGCCTATGAGGATGTGACAGGCTCTCTGGGACAATAATGTTTTGAGTGTTAGAAAGAAAGCAGTTTGGAAAGAAGTCGTTACAATTCCAGTTGAGGGGTTTGGTTTTGTTTGGTAAGTAGTTGGAAGGATGTCCTGTATTGGAAATAACTTTCAAAGCATACTGAATATGAACCTGTACTAGCTGTGAAACTGGCCATTTAGTAGATGTTTAGTGTTAGAAAAGGGAAGTGATGTAATGGGAAACTGGAGGCTGTGCCATATTAAGACAAATACAGTCACTTTCCAATCCAAACAAATTCTCTGGAGCTTGGTATCTTAATTATATTATCTGTTTGAGTGAGTGTTGGTTCCTTGTGCTCAAGAGCTTTCCGGTCTGTCAGCTCAGTGTTTTTATCAGCATAAAGAGCTATAGGAGGGGCTTGGCATAGTGGACTACCAGCTTCTCCCTGACAGTGCTGTAAGGGAAGAACACTTTGCTTGGTTTTTTCCTTCTTTTTTGTGTTTCCCCTCTTGCATCAGACCTCACTCAGTTCTGAATGAGGGATCCTTGCGGGGGCCACGGCCCATCCTCTTCCCCTGCCAGTGTATCAGACCCATTTTCCAGATGCTTCAACTGCCTGCTGGATGAAATCCTGGAGTCTGGGAAGCACCAAGTGAATGACAGCCCATTCTTTTCTGTGAAAAGCTCTGTCGTTGAAAAAGACTTGAGCTTAATGCTTGATATTCCCAAGCATCTGTTGAGCTTCTGGCAGCTTGTTTGCTGTACTATTTTTCTGTGAAGATAATCCTCCTACTGGTGATGACATCTGTCATCAGGAGGGGAGAGAGAGAGAAAAGCTGTTACAGTTCATTCTCTTACCAACCTATGTGCAAATACATCTTCATTCCTTCCCAAAGAAGTTTTGAATTTTACCTCCCACAGGGAATAGCAAATCTGTCTAAGATCACCTTTGCAGTCAGGGAATACTCTTCCGGAAGTAAATTGTGTGGAAAGCTCCCCACTGTAGCTGAACTGACACTTCATAGTCATCATATTCATACAGAAGGAAGGTAACAGGACCTGTCTGAGGCCTGCTACGAGACTCCCAAGGCAGAAACGCAAAGCTCTGGAGCCAAGCTCTGTTGTAGTTATTTAAGGAAACAGAGACAGTGTGGGGGGAAAAGGGGAGATCAAGATCTTGCCTTCCCACAGATCTCTGCATGCCTGCCGTGGTTGAAGCACTCTTCTAAGAACTGAGAGAAAGAAGTTTTGTCCTTTCCTCCAGTAGAAAGGGGATCAAATTGCTTATAACCAGGATGGCTGCTCGAACATGTAGAGTGCATGTTAGGTTTTGTGTGGATAGATGTGCTTTGAGGTCCCAACTGGAACATTGTTTCCCTGTTATGGCTGAGTGGTAAGAGGCTGTTTTGCCTTTGTAAGATCTAAAATGCTTCTGCAAAAGTGAAACAGCCGATGCTTAAGTGGCTTCAGGTCCCTCTCACCCAGGTAGCCATTGCACAGCAACAGTGAGGAGCTTTGAATGCACCCATTTAGATCACAAATGGAATAGGGATTTGAGAACTGGGACGGCAATACAATTCTAGAGGTACTTAAGCTCTGCAGGAAATTCCGTGTTTGTGTTGGGGGTTTTCTTGTTGTTTTGGGGGTGTCTTTTTTTTGTTTGTTTTTTTAATTAACCCTTAATGAAACTTTTATAACTTTCTCCTCTAGTACATTGAAACAAGTCTTGAATGTTCCAACAACATTTACACTTTGTTTGCCTGAGGCCAGAAACTGATTGTTCTCATGTGTAGCTGCTGGAAGTTTTGAACAGAAAGTGTCATCTGAACATGCATAGGCCATGCCAACTGCAACACAATCGGTGTTGCAGTTGGCATGGCCAACAATACAGTGCAACTGGCACCTCTGATTTTATTTTAAAACATGGCTCAGAATTTCCACCCCTATTTCACAATTAAGTTGCAGTGCTAAAGAAATCACTGAGGCTGTAAGAAAAGGTCCAAATGCCCACTCCAGTGAAGGAACAATCATGATTTTTCTTTGGGTATGAATTCCTTTAAAACAGGGACTGCCTTAATGCCATCCCCCAGAAGTCTAACGTACATCCTCTCCTAGGCCTTCAATTCACTTTTACAGCTCCCCACAGGCAGCAAATATTAAAACCATACCTTCAGTGCTCTGGATAGATGCTTTAACCTTTGAGCTGTGGACAGAAAACAAACCTGTGGAAGCCATGACTGATTTTTCCCTCATTTTTACAAAATGGGGTTTTTGGGGGGTTGGCTTTTTTGTGGAAATGAAATTATGTTAGCAAGGCTGAGCACCAGGTGCCACTCACCTGTACCTGAAGCAGTGTAGGATGTAAAAGAAGTTCTGCCCTCAGCACTGCCCTCTGCTAAGTCCAAATAGTTCTTTGCTGATATCTTTAAAGAACATACACTGTTAAGCATATGTAACTGCTAACTAGGACATGATCTAATTCGGGGTCCTAGGTTCCACAGCAGGTGCTTAAAAGACTTTCATTACATGTATTCAAACTCAATTGATCAAATACAAATAAACTTCATTAACTGCTCTATGTAATAGTTTCTGTGAAGATAAAAGCACTTTCTTATTTAAGAATTCTTTAGGATTGTTTTTAAAAATGTACCAAAAAAGCACAACTGCTGCAAGAGCAATTTCTGACTGGAGCAATTTTTAGTCTATTGCATCATTGTTAATAGTTGGAATGATGAATCAAGGAAAAGTATTTTCATTTCACAGTAAAAGCTTTGTGAAGAAGTTTCAGCTAAACTAAACAGCTGACCTTTAGGGCAGCTACAGAAAGTCCTGGCAGCTATGACAGACATTACAGGTTTTGTCTGCTGATCACAGCAACACACCGTTAATGGCAGCTGCTGTATCTTAATGCTTCTTTGCAACGCAACTCCTCAAGCAAGGATTTGCATCTGAGAGTTCAGAACAGACTGCACAAAAACCCCCCTGACAACCCACCCCATCCAAAACCTGAAGAATGACCATCTCTATGGCAACAAAAGCACTTTCCATGCTCATGCCCAATTTTACAAATAAAGTTAGTATAACGCGCTTGACAGTAATTTGAGAAAAGTAGCTAGAGACCAAACAGAGTATTTGAGGTGTTAACACTCAAATCATCATCTGTTACTAATTTTTATTGCATGGGGGTTCACTACAGACAGCACAGCACTAGGGGTTGAAGAGACACCAGTGGCTGGCTGTAGTTGCCTATCTCAGCATGGTGCTAGGGTGGCCAGGTGACTAGTAAGCTTGTCAGGTTGATTACCCATCAGAGCCAACACCCAGAGTAGTGCTGGGTAGGGCCAAATAGGAAATGACACCTTCACCTGTTGTGTAACTTCACTCTCAGGTTGTGTATTGTCGTGCAGCTGAGTGAGCAGACTTCTGCCACCAGGAGGAAAAACGCTGCAATCTCCCTTGCAGTTCTTGGCTCTGGTGCTTGTCTGATTACAAGGTAAGATGATCCAATTCACTCACCCAAGCCAACAAAAGAGCATGGACTCTGGCACCCATTCATTTTTCTGCTAGTTGAAGTTAACATCACTGTCTTGTCAGAAGAGCTGGCTGACGGCATGATTTCAGATGTGCCTCGGCAAGTATGCAAGCAAGTACTAACTCAGTAAATTGCTTGCTAAAAAAATCCAGCAGTCTTGAGGATCTTTACTTCAAAGTCAGTGCTTCCACAAACAATACAGTATACAATCATAGAATCATCAGTGCTGGAAGAGACCCTTAAGATCATCAAGTCCAAGCATTCACTCAGCACTATCACTGTAACCCTTAAACCACTAAACCTTGTCACCCAGGACCAGACCCAGACAGCTTTTGAACACCTCCATGGCTGGTGACTCCACTATCCCAGGCAACCTATTCCAGTACCTGGCAATGCTAACAGTGAAAAAGAAATTCTAATAGCTAATCTGAGCGCCCCCTGTCTCAGCTTTAGGCCATTTCCTCTTGTCCTCTCACTGCAGGCACAGCAGGAGAGACTGAACCCCTCCTCGCTACAGCCTCCTTTCAGGGAGTTGTAGAGAGCAGTGAGGTCCCTCCTGAGCCTTCTCCAGGGTAAACAAACCCAGCTCCCTCAGCCACTCCTCACAGGACGTTTTCTAGCCCCTTCATGAGCCTTGTTGCTCCTCCCAGGGCATGTGCCAAGTGGCTCCCTGTCCTTTTTAAAGTGAGGGGCCCAGAACTGGACACAGCCCTTGAGCTGCAGCCACACCAGTGCAGGACAATCATCACTTCCGCAGTCTTACTGGCCACACTATTGCTGCACACACTGGCTCACGTTCAGCTGCTCTCAACCAGCACCCCCAGGTCCTCTTTTGATGGGCAGCTATCCAGCCTCTCTGCCCCAGCCTGTAGTGCTGCCTGGGGTTAGTGTGGCCAAAGTAGAGGAGCCAGCACTTGGTCCTGCTGAACCTCATACCACTGGCCCTAGCCCACCAATCTAGCCTATCCAGAGCCCTCTGCAGAGCTNGACCAGACCCAGACAGCTTTTGAACACCTCCATGGCTGGTGACTCCACTATCCCAGGCAACCTATTCCAGTACCTGGCAATGCTAACAGTGAAAAAGAAATTCTAATATCTAATCTGAACGCCCCCTGTCTCAGCTTTAGGCCATTTCCTCTTGTCCTCTCACTGCAGGCACAGCAGGAGAGACTGAACCCCTCCTCGCTACAGCCTCCTTTCAGGGAGTTGTAGAGAGCAGTGAGGTCCCTCCTGAGCCTTCTCCAGGGTAAACAAACCCAGCTCCCTCAGCCACTCCTCACAGGACGTTTTCTAGCCCCTTCATGAGCCTTGTTGCTCCTCCCAGGGCATGTGCCAAGTGGCTCCCTGTCCTTTTTAAAGTGAGGGGCCCAGAACTGGACACAGCCCTTGAGCTGCAGCCACACCAGTGCAGGACAATCATCACTTCCGCAGTCTTACTGGCCACACTATTGCTGCACACACTGGCTCACGTTCAGCTGCTCTCAACCAGCACCCCCAGGTCCTCTTTTGATGGGCAGCTATCCAGCCTCTCTGCCCCAGCCTGTAGTGCTGCCTGGGGTTAGTGTGGCCAAAGTAGAGGAGCCAGCACTTGGTCCTGCTGAACCTCATACCACTGGCCCTAGCCCACCAATCTAGCCTATCCAGAGCGCTCTGCAGAGATNCCTAGCCCACCACTCTAGCCTATCCAGAGCCCTCTGCAGAGCTCTCCTACCCTCCAGCAGATCAACATGCCAACCCCACGTGATGGTAATCTGCAAATTTGCTAATGATAGACTAAATGCCCTCATCCAGATCCTGCCACAAAGGAATTTCAGCCTCTTTGTTCTTCACTAATCCTATTATTGATATTTCATTTAGCGAGTCATTAGAAAAGCAACTGCCCTAGAGCTTAAGAAAAGAGTTATAGTTCTTTAGGGTAAGCTTTGGCCGATTTTAAACCCTTGCATTTAAGAGAACACTGCTTAGAGCTCTCCTATACAGATACACGTAAGATGTGGTCAGTGCCTGTGAAGAAGGCCAGCAGCAGCATTTAATCCAGTTACAGGGTAAGTCTGACCTACCACACCATCACAGAGGAGTACTTCAGGAACAGAGCAACACTCCTGAGACAAATCAAGTAGCAGAGTATCTTCCAGAAGACTGTCACCTAATAGTGTTCCATGCAGGTTTTAGTGCATAAGCTTCTTACACGATTATTACCTAATTTGAGGTCCTGAAGTTACATACCACAGCTGATAGCGACTTTTGAGTGTACTTAATAAATCTCCATGAAGCAGATTTGCATTCAATAGTTTATTTATAATTGTAAAAGCATAGGCGTTACATACTTTGAGTAATTGCATATGTTAGAACCTTATCTATTCAGAAGACTGGTGTGTGCAAAGACAAGAAAGTCATGCTTAGATTTCCCCCCAGTAGTTTGTTGCTTTATTATTTGTTCCCCTGTTCAGTTCAGTAAAATTTCCACAGAAACAGAGTGAGGAAATACAGACATAGAATAGCTACAGTTATTGAAGTGTATGAAGACAGTCCAACATCATCATACAGGCCCTACAGGACTACTGAAGGTAGATCTGCCTAGTATTTAAAAGGACAAAGCCTGGACTAGGCAAGAGTTAGAGCAAACAGGCAACAAGCCAAGTTACAGATCATTCAAGCCATTTGTATCTATAGCTTGTTATGAACAAGCAAATTGGTGTCAACTTCATCACATCATTCCAAAAGATATCAATGGGGTAAATATACACACACACGTTTTTTATAAAGATACATGTATGTATATACATCTTTTAAATAAGGCATGTATTTATTTCAGGCTCTTAAAACATTTTTCCACATCCTTTTCCTATTAATACAGCATATGTTGCCATTTTATTGCTAAAGAAAGCATACCATTGTTGCAAGCAGAACAGCATCAACAGTGGCTTTAGTCAGCAGTCCAGTTCAATTAATAAGGTTCAAGACATACATTAATACTATGGGAGAATGTTACTGTTACAGAAATGCAGAAGACCAGCTGAATTCTATTTAGATCATACCAAATCATTCTCTTGACATAGTCTGTAGTTAACAGGATAGACTAAAAAGCAGAACAGCACCATTCTGGAGCAACAGAAAGAGATACCTAAAATACTACTTCCCAATCTCTACTTAATTGTTATATTAAAAAAATACACAAGGGAATGATGACAACACAACAGACTTCCTCTTCTGCTCTAACAATGCTTTCTTCTGCATGAAATGATGCAGGACTTTCGAGCTCATCCAAGGGTAAATCCTAATATGAATGAATACGCACACGCCATTATCACTGTGTAACTAGTAATAGTTACTTGTTAGTGTGACTTACAAGGAGCATTCTCTAAGTTTTTTGTCAGCCTGCTTCAACGAGATCCAGGTGTTCAACAGGTTTGATCGCAGTTTGGCCCACACTAAATGGTTGTTCAACCCAAATATCTGGGCAGCAAACTGAGCAGCTCCTTCAGGTGACAGAGTTGTAGGACAGCTAAGACCTGCAGTGGAGAGAATGTCACTTACTAAAGCATGGTTTATAGTCAAACAAAACATTTTCTCTGAAGAACATTTTAAGACTTAGCCTTCAGGAGCTACATGATCCAGTTCCAAAGCCAGTGAAGCATCACATGTTCCATTACTTCTAATATGACTGCTTTTGTCACTTTAAACCAAAAGCCGTGGTTTATCATCATGCAAATGACTCCCTTATACAGAGGTAACAGACTTCTGGGCCTCTACTCAAGTTACTAACGAAGTTAAAAATCATACAAGTAAAAATGCACTGAATTAGTGGTTTAGAGTTGAGGTCTTACCTACACTGATTGTTGAGAAAGATATTATTTGATCTTTGATCAGAAGGAAAACGCATCAAAATTCAATTATATAAATTCCTATTAATATTATTTTTAATTTCAAAACGAAACATTTAGCAAGGATAAGCCAAGGTTTACTTTTTAAAAGATTACTCCTATGTAATCTTTGCTCTATTGGGCTTTTTGCCATTAAAAAATTGAAGACTGTATGTGACTTAATTTCAAAGACTTTGCTTGGTACTGATCCAGCTGCTTTTCCAATGCTTTGCCCTGTGCGTGTACACTAGAACAACAACAACAAAAAACCAGAGCTAGATCAGAACGAGAGCGTAAGCTGAAGATCATCTTACCACTGGGTAGTCTGAGAGAGGACCACACATCCTGAGTAC
This sequence comes from Mystacornis crossleyi, assembly GCA_013400655.1. NCBI lineage: Eukaryota > Metazoa > Chordata > Aves > Passeriformes > Timaliidae > Mystacornis > Mystacornis crossleyi. The sequence goes on from VYZQ01024507.1 coordinate 41,221, forward strand.
CCCAGTCAGCTGAGAGTGGAGGGCAGTTAACAACGGGGTAAGCAGTGTTACCAGACATTACTGGCCCCAAACCGTTGCTTCTGCCAGCTACTGCAACGAACACTGTTGGGATTCCATCTCCTGGTGGGGAGGAAGACATTCAACAGATAAGCAATCCACCTTGTTCTCTACCACTTGCTTTCATGGGAACTTTGTCCAAATTCACAATTGTGTTTGCAGTTATCTTTTCAATTCCATTACGCTGCACTAAAATTTTGTGTCCAACTTCCTCCTTTACAAAAATATCTTCTAAGAAATCTTGTATCTTTAAATCCCAGCTGTTTACCACACCTGAAATTTGCATTTCTGACTCTGCCTCTGAGGGGAAGTCTCAGTATCAGAGGAAGAGGTGCTGCTTAGCTTTGTAGAGAACACAAGCATTAAACCTCTGGCATCTTTAAGTGTTGCTCACTTAAATCTGAAACAGTTCACCTCAAAGTGAGTGTTTTAACTATGGTTACCACATTCATAGTCTCACCAAGTAGAATGGTATGTGTAGAATGTGTATACTCCCACAAAAATAAATAATTCCTGTATCTCCTCAGCAAGGCTATAAACACTTTTGAAGAGATGTTTTCTTGGCAAAGAAAGTAATTTAAAACAAGTTTCTTTTTCTCACGGCATCTAAAGTAATAAGCAAGAATATTTTCATCCAACAGAAAAACACGGTGGGAGCAACATCTGCCTAATATAACACATAAGAATATTCAGTCAGCTAGAGAAGCTGTTGTTCTTCCTTGTTTCAGAAAGACTGACATCCACCAGCAAGATGCTACAATAAATCTATTAACATGTTCAAGGCTTGGGCAAAGCAGTTCTAGTACTGGCATAAAAGCAGAGGTTAGACTTCGAGTAATGGAAGTCGTGGCTGGGCAGTAGGACAATACATTACTCCAAAATTACTTAGAGCAGTCATGCTACTAGCAAGTGTGAAACAGAATTGTAATAGCTTGGTGTTCTGTTTAACAAAAAAATGGAAAAACCTCACATAAATGTTTTAAGTTGTCATTCTGAAACATGACGCTATGTCAATCTAAATCAGTATTTCTTGGCATTTACCTTCATATTCTGCTTTGATCCTCAGGGTTTCATCTGGCCCTTTGTGAGCAGAGGTCACTCTTAATTCACAAGGAATTCCAAAGGTTGCACATGCCTTTTTTATTTTTTCACAGTGACTGAGGTCAGAAGAAGATCCCATTAACACCACAACTCTACCTTGGCTCTTTGTTTTGAGAAGTAGCTAGGGAAAAGAGTGGAGAAAGAGGAGGGAAATAAAAGCAGTCAACAGGACTGAAGTTATCAGAGTTATCATGTTATCAGAGTTAATACAGTTAATACTCTGATAATACAGTTATCAGAGTCTAGATACATTTTTCATAAAAACAGGTACCTCCACTCTTTCTGAAACCCATTCAAAGTTTCTCTTAACCATTTGCAGTGCTTCAGGAGTCACTTCTTTCAGGTCCCGATAGGACTGAAAAGAGGAAAATAAAAGCAGTGAAGTGTTGTGGTTTAAGCCCAGCTAGCAGCCAAGCCCCACACAGCCTCTCACTCACTCCGCCACCAGAGATCAGGGAGAGAATCTGGAAGGGCAAAGTGAGAAAACTCACGGGTTGCGACAAAGACAGTTTACTGGGCAAAGCAAAAGCTGCACACACAAGCAGAACAAAACAAGGCAGTCATTCACGGCTTCCCATGGGCAGGCAGGTGTTCTGCCATCTCCAGGAGAGCAGGGCCCCATCACACGTAACGGTGACTTGAGAAGACAAACTCTAAACGTCTCCTCACCACCACTTCCTCCTCCCCCCCGTTATAAATTGAGCATGATGCCATATGGTCTGGAATATCCCTTTGGTCACTTGGGGTCACCTGTCCCGGCTGTGTCTCCTCCCAGCCTCCCATGCACCCCCAACTTCCTGGCCAGTGTGGCAGTACAAAAAAGCAGAAATGGTCTTGGCTCTGTGTAAGCCCCTCTCAGCAATAACAAAAACATCTCTTTATTATCAACCTTGTGTTCAGCACAAATACAAAACACAGCCCTACACTGGCTATTGACAGGAAAAATAACCCTACCCCAGCCAAAACCAGCAGATGAAGTTAATGTGGTATGGGTACACGAAAAACTAATTTTGCTACCATAATTGAAAAGAATTATTATTATACCCTAAATGAAATATTTACACAGTTTCTAGCAATTCCAGGCATAAACAACCTTCTACATTGCAATTTATGGCCATTTACAACACAAGACTTTCAGCCACAAGGATAATAAGGTTTTGGAAGCTTTCCACAGGGAAAAGTTAAGAAAAAATATACAGCTTCTTTAAAATTGGATTTGTAATGACATGACTGCCTGCAGTAGCACTGTACTAGCCAGCCTAGGTTCTACATGATGTTATCATGTACCTTATTTTAGGGGACTGTCAGAGCAATTCACTCAAGCACGTTACTACATAATTCAGGTCAAGTAAACAACAGAGCAGTTCTGCTTCCCACTTTAAAATTAATACTCTTCCTCCCATGTACACCTTGAAATATTCCCCTGTGACTTACAACACTTTCTCTCACAGGGTCTCTGTTACTAATCTCACCAACCATGACAAACTGCTGGCAGCAGCATTCCCCAACCAGTTCTTTCATAACTACTCATCTGGTAATTCAGAGATATTTGAGAAGTATAACCACTGTAAGTTTAAATATCAGACAAGTTCTGTTTCAAACTTGTTTGCAGGCCTCCTATGCAGGCACAGTCTATTACTAACACTTTCGAGGCAACATTATTGAATTCATGGTTAACCAAAATAAATACAGAAAAGCATCCTTGCTGCAGCTCCCTCCTACGTATCACCAGATCTCTACTAGTAGAGGATACCCCTCTGAATAAACTGAGAAACTTGGAGGCAGACCTGGGAACCAAAGCTTCTGTTCTTCCCACCGATCTGTTATCCAACTCTTTTATTATTATCTGCACAAGTCAGAAATCCCCATAATTCCTGGAAACCCCAGGCTTCATTATGATAGCTTCAGTAAATAGTGCTGCTGGGTACTCCAGCTGAAGATATACTGACAGGATTTTTTTCTACTATAAACCAGATAAGCTATTTAATGAGAACAGGCTTGGACATGAAGTACCATACATACTCTGAAACAAGATAAGACTATCTAGAAAAGCCACTCTGAAAGCAGATATTAAACTGTAGGGTTTACTCTCTTCCTTCTTCTCCCCTGCTCACTTAGAAGGTAAAGATTAAAACACCACCTGTTTGTCCTTCTGCTGGCTTCTGTCTCCTGCTGGCCACAGTCTCCATGAATCATTGTCAATAACATCAGCAAGAACAATTTCTTTTGTCAGCACATTAACACCAAATTCAATCTAAAAAGACAGTAAGAATCCTATTTTAGTAATTATACAGTGATATTTTTCCTGTCACAACCAGGATCATGAGAAATTAGATGCTTGTATACCTTCAGGTCTACAAGAGTGCAGTTTTGGGGCTGCCATGCTTTTTCCAGGATCTCAAAAATTGCTTGAGTAGAACGAGACATAATATCCACTTCAGTCTGGCCAATAGTAAGTCCAGCAAAACAGAATTTTGCTTCAATTATTTGCTCCTCAGACCACTGTGGATCATTATTAGCATCATCCTGTCAAGAAAACCAGAACAAACACATCATGTAATTTAAGCTTCCTATAAGAGGAAAATAACCACTAAATGATAAAAGGTTTTGTGGGGGGTTTTTTCAAGTAACAAATACAGGCTTCAAACTAGTATTTTAGGATTAGCATTAAAAAAGTGACAGTAACATTGAAAGCACTTGCTGTAACACCTGACCGTCTTTAAGAGTGACAAGGTACACCACAAACAACACTTTAGATTACAATTCACCAGATACACCTTTCAGCACACATTCCCAAAGGGGTTCAGAATCCTAAATGACGAGATAGCTACTTACCCATACCATTTAAGTGCTGTGTATTTTAATTTCTTCAAATACATCAACACATCTGTTTGAATTGATACATTAAGCTTATGCCTAAAAAGCCCTTATACCTACGTTTTTCTATTTTCAAGTACAGTCTGGCTTATCATTCTTTGATTGCGCTGTAAGCCAGTATTGTATGCACTTTGGACAAAACAGCTGTTGGACAAGAATGCAAGAAAACTTTAGGATGGCAAAATTACTGATACTGAAAGGATTGGTCAACCACTATCATACTTGCTGTATCTGTCAGCATTTTAAAGGAGATAATACAGAGTTCTAGCTCTGCTTAAGTTTGATTTACATCACAGGAAAGGAAACTTACCTTGTAAAACATCTCAATTTTGGGTGGGTAAAACTTATATCCTTCTTTGACACCAGGGTTTCTCTTGAGGAAAGAGCCAGTAGCAATTCTTCTGCACACCCATTCAATTGGGATCATTTCACAGTGAGCTGCTATGAATGCTGTGTCACTCTGTTTCCTGACAAAAGCTGTTTTGATTCCTAAATATAAAGATGGCAACTTAGTAGGTACTAAGTTAGTGTGGCCACTAGTAGGCACACCCTACAGTTAAAACAACAGTCACAAACATATTTTATTTTAAGTACATCTGAATCTTGTTCTTTCCTGGACTTAAGGGACACACTGAATCTCTTCAGGGTATTTTAAGCCCACTCCAACCTTGCAAAAGACAGGTATCTTCCACAAGTCATTAGTTTTGCAAATTGTATCATACAACTTTTACTTGTAATTCAGAAATCCTATTCTTGAAAATAATTTTGTTCACAGAGCCTTAAAAAAATTTAATCTATCCTTCACAATGTTTTTGTTTGTTTAAAAAAAATATATTAGCAGCAACCAAGTACTCAACCATGCTCTCTGGTGAAAGATTCATTATAGATGGAACAGTAATTGGAGCCTTTCAAATAAGCAACACAGCACAGCAGTCTTCACTACTATGCTTCATAAAAGCAGATGGGGCAGAGAGAATGGCTTTGTTCTCCCTTTCATTACAAACGAAGTTATTTAGGACACTAGATCTTGGTGACTTATTAGGCAAAAGAAAAAAAGATTCAGAAGCATGTGCACTCAAACCTGCGGCAACAAGTCAACCTTCCTACATAACTGTAAGATGACTGACCCCATATTAAACAGGGACAGCCAAGATGCAGATCAGCACTCCAAGTGCAAAAAGGCTCTTTTTTCAATTTCACTCTTGAGGGAAGTCCCACCTTTCTCCCCAGCCAGGACAAGACAACTGCCAAGCCCAATGACATCTGCCAGTAACAGAAGGCAGAGGAGCTGCACTCAGTCAAACCAAGCAGTTCTATTCCATTCCAATTCCAGAATCATAAAGCAAGAAGCAAAAAGTCTAAAATATAGTATAAACACTGACTCTTCAAACTTTGGTGCATTTCCTTCAAAGGCAGAAGGATGTAAATAGTCAGCTGCACATTAAGGCCCCTGTCTGGTTCACTGCTACATTTTTCATCAGTGCAGATGTGTGCTTTTGCTGGGCTGACATTAGCTCTATTATAAAAGAGAAAAACTTTAACAGAACTTCGTAAATCATCACCTTTGAAAGAGGAGGTAAAGAAGAGTTGCGCAAGGCAAACAAACTACCTCTACAATAAGGCATTCCCACTATCTGTATTTACACCACTCAAATATGGAAACCGGAGAAGAACCCTGAAAGTTCTTTAGTTGCTTTAAAATGCAGCTGCAGTTTACTCTGCATGCTTTTCCATGGCACCTGTGGAAGTTATGAGTACAAGCCACTCACGGATTTTTGAGGTCAACAGAATGGCTTCTGCATGTTAAAAGCACACATCTGTAGGGTATGAAGTATTTTGATCGTTATCTTAACTACTGCCATTCAAGAACTAGGCAAAACATGTCACGAATTGTTCCTAAATGAAAACTAGAAGTTTTAATTAACTGCAAATATAGTCAAATACCTAGGAGGCTTCTTAGTACTGGATGTACAACAGGCTTCCCAAGAAAGCCAGCGACTCAGGATTACACTGAATTACTAGATACATATTTCTGTGTAAGTCATTCTTAAAATACGGGCTGAGACAAAGACGTAACTCTTGAGAAACCATCTTTCTCTTCCCCACATATGAAACATGCTAGGACTTCACAGTTTGTGTGAGAGCTACCACCACAGCTTATAACACTTAATACAAATTCTAGAGTAACTCAGCTGGTACCTGAAGAAATCTTTGTGTGAATGTTTCAAAGCATACTGAGCACACAGCTATAAGAAGTCTTAACTAAGCTTACTAGTGCCTGTATTCAAGTACTGTTAGCAGACTCACCACCAGCACAAATTCCTTTTTTACAACTTGCAAATTACTCAGACATTTCAAAATGCTTTCTCAAAGCAAAGCTACTGGCTCCATTTTTGGAAGTGCAGTGCAAAGCTTACTTGAGTGACTCAAATTAGTTATGTGCTCCGTGAAAGCTCACTTCTAGCATCAAAAATACTTTGAATCTTTTAAAGTAAGGACTAAGCCCCGATACATTCAATACAGAGTGATAAATGTATTTTGCAAACGTTAGGTGCAAAGCCCACAATAAGTTCATGCTGCTAAAACACACAACTGA
>VYZQ01024510.1:23516-33968 GCA_013400655.1 Mystacornis crossleyi
TATGTTAAGCTGGTAAGAAAACCTCAGGCTGTAAATAAAATCATTTAGGTAGTTGCATTACACTGACAAAAAACTGAGTGACATCTGCTTATCAGGTGAATTTTTCATTACTTGATCGAAACATGAGGAGCTTTTTCTTGCTCTTCCAATTTCAGTTGTTTCCATCACTCAGAATTTCAAGTGGGTAATAAGATGCTACGACAAATGAAGTTATGTAGCTGACATCACCATCTGTGTAATAAGGAAAATCATGTCAATTCTGTTCTGAAAGAGTTTTTAATTGTGGCATCTTACTGAAAGACTCTGAATGCAAACTAGATGAGCATTTGTAATGCTGAAATTATTGTGTTTTCTTCTCTTCTCCTTTTCTTAATTTCCAGGGAAAAGTTAAATTGTAAACTCTATATTTCATTTTCCTCTGAAACAGATTTCATTTTCTTCCAGCCTGTCATTTCATTTAGGATATATAATTACCCAAAATACTCCAACTTGTACAGCAATACAGGAAAAGCACATTTCACTCCTTCTCATATTAATTTTTGGAGCTTTAATATAGAGATTTTCTTTAATTTTGCTAAAGATTAGGGAAATTTCACCAGTCATACATCTGCACTTAAGATGTAGTGAATGGACTAGGATTGCTCATGGGCATATCTATACACAGCTATTTGGCTGCCTGACCACCTCACAGCCCAGTCTGGAAATCCAAGCCACTGCCACAATTCGTCATCCACTTGGATCCCACTTACTGCAGTGATGCCACACAGATGCAGCCAGATTCACATCAGCTAATCTAGTTACAAAACAGAGGCCCTGATTCTATCAGATATGTTAAAATCTGTGTAAATAGAAATGGTTTAACCTCTTAGTTTAGGCTACAGACTCTTGCTTCCTGCTCTCCCAACAGCATGGTAAATGCATTCTGAATTTGTTCTTTCCTTATTCTTAAGTGAAGGATGTTTCCTGGATTTATTCCTGTTATGTTTTCATTCACTAACTCCTTTCCAGGGTTACAGTCATCTCTATATCTTGTACTTAGTATTTCAGGCAATTAGTGCTGATCTTCATTTGCTATCGTTATGTCCTAGTAGGCCTAGTAGAAACTTGGGGTTTTTTAATTCTGTGAATTACGTATTAACTCCTATACACTGCACAAAGGAGGGTACCCTTGGCAGTGCTGCTGACTCTGCCTGTTTTTATAAGGCTTTAGCCAAAGCTGGAACTTTTCTACTGGCTTGGGCCCTGCTGAATGGAGGAGTGAATATTAGTGTCATAAGAACAGGTAAGCTTTAGGCACACCTTGCAAAAGAATGCAGGCTCCTTAAAGGTTTTGCAAGAAACTCTGAGGGCAGAGTGTTTTTTGAGTGTCAAAGACACCATAATGCTGCACTTGGCCTTCCAGGCTTTAAGTACAACCACAAGGACAAACTCAAAGTCACATTTACCGAACATCAGAGCTGTTTACTCACTGGGTAGGGAGGCTTGCCAAATCCCCACACACAGCCCAAAGATTTCAGCACTTAACCCTGTAAATGAGATCAGTTAGTAACATATCTGTTAATAATGTCTAGCATGTCGCAAAAAAAGCACACAAAGAAAATCGGAAATATTTTTCTTCAAGCATGGTCACTCAATAATACTATTCAGTAATAGCTTTACTACACACACTTTACTCAAAATCAAATCTTGCAGGACATTGCTGCTTTTTGATTGTAAACAGGGGAGAGTGGGAAATGTTTTCTCCCATAAAATTCCTTATTGTACAGATATATATATACACATTGTGCATATATATGTATATGCAATATATCCTTATGCACATGCATATATGGATCTGTTTGGAATATATTCTCAGCATGTAGTCTTTCCACAGAGAGTCAATATTCACTATGCTTCATACATTTTAAGCTGTATTTTATACAAAAATGTAGTGTCTATTTTAGTAAACTCATTATCAAATGTTTCTGGAAGCAACACTCAGTCTTCTGATAGATTGCTCTTTCTTCAGTTTTACTTACAGTTAAAATGGGTTGATGAACACTAGATTAAGTTATCAAAAATGAGGCAAAAATCCTCATTTCCTTATGCTTTCTATCAGCTATTGAAATTAACATTTTCTGTAATTTTGGGGGGTTTATTTCCAAACTTGCTATGAGTAGGAGAAATCCACTTTGGTAACCATACAACAGGTTCAGAACAAAGGATTTTTCAAAGATTATTTAATACTTGACTGCAGTAGATGACATAACAAACAATAATTCCTGAGTTACCTTTCAAAAAGGATCTCACTGCCCCGCACAGGCCACCAGAACCTAGAGGAGGTACATGGAATTTCCTTTTCCTTCACCTCAAGCTCTTCCAGGAGAAACATCAAAACTGGCGTTCACAGACATGCACCTAAAAAATTCCAGTTATATCTCCAGAGATAGAGACCTTATGAGTGAGTAATCCAGTGAGTAGGCCTACAAGAGGGAAAACCACAGGTTTATTTATCTCCTTTCTGCCCTTAAACACTTTCTGGTGCATTTAGGAGCAAATCCCTGGGCCATATGGAAGAGCCGCTCAGCTCAGTCCCAGCTCAGCATCTCGCCTGCCTGGGCAGTGGAAACGCCCAAGTGCTCTGGCAGTCTCTGCTCACTCCCATTTAGGCTGCCCGGAAGGGTGGGATGGCTTCATGTCCAGGTTTTTGGTATATCTTGGGGTAAGAGCTGTTCCTCACTTCAGCTCCACAGCCATTGAATGTATCTGACCTGAAAAAGCACCTCAGTACCTCAGTCCCCTCGAAACCACACACAGGACTCTGAACAGGGAAATTCCAGCTGCCGTGACTGACTAGCAGGATGACAGTGGAAGTGTTCAAGAGGGCCTACTCCAAGGGGTTGGGATGCTTTTTCTTAAAATTCTTTATAGCCCGTGTAGTGTTTTTCTGATTAAGTAACTCCTGAATGCACTTCTTATGTCACTCTCTGTCTAAACAGACAGTGGATTAATTCAGCTAAGGAAATACGTGGTTGTTGTGTATCCTTGTATTCTGTGTTCTTGCTGGAAAGGGACTAGTAAAGGCTTTTCCTATTTTAGCAACAGGCAGATTTCCTAGAATGAAACTGCCGAGTAATCTTGGTCATTTTCCAGTATATGCTGCTTCATTTCATATAGTTTAGGGCATCTTTTTCATGGCTGTAGCATTTAGGTAATCATTAGCTAAGAGTTGCTTAGCATCAAACACTGAGCTGTGCCATGCAGTGCTACTGCTACATTTGATAAACTGGATGTCAAGATGAGGCACAAATGCTGATATTTCAAATAAAAGAGAAAGAAAGAGAGAATGAATGGAAGAAGGAAAGAAAGGAAAGAAGCAAGTAAGCTCCAGAGAAAATTATTGGACTAAAGTTTTTCATTAATTGATTTGTTACATATAATGACTTTTAACAAACACAGAAATATGTTAAATTATTTTTCAGCATTCTTTAATTTTCCTACTTTGTCGATCAAACATAAAATAAATATCTAAAAATAAATCTGAAGTATGACAGAATCAAATTATGTTTGCTCATTGACACTGACCCACATAGTCTGGCGATGCTTAATGCTACTTCAAGTTTTTTGCACAAATATATTGAGAATCTGACTATCTTACAGCTCTCTAAATGATTTGTTGACTATATGCATATTTATGTATTATTTATTTCTATTCATATATTACATATTTATGTAATTGTGATAAAAATAAATATCATAGATTTGAATTAAAACCATTCAATGCTACTTGAATTCATTTGTCTGTATAATTTTCCCCCTTAAACCTATGGAAGTAGCCACTGCTTAGCTCAGGCTACTGCAGCTACAGGCAGAGAGTGTGGAGGGCCAGAGTTGTCAGGGCACTGGAGGTTCAGACATGAGACAGAAGTGCGTGGGAGATGATGAGGCCCACAGATCTGCAAGTCAAAAATAGCCAAATAAATGCCAGTTGTTTCATTTTCTCTTTCTGCACACAATATATAGACTGACTGTGGGCAGTGCTACTATCTGAAAGAAATGTTTGCAAGTGGCTAAGCTAGCTTTTACTGGGTAGGAAAGTGGGAGGCAGTGAGGAGGCAGCAGTAGAAATTGCGGATTTTCCATGCTTTGGAAAAAAATCACATCAAATGTGTGTGTAAAAGCTGCTGGGTGACACAGTGCATAGTGCTGAGGTATTGTTCTGCTTTCTGAACTGACCGATGAGCAGATTTGACATCTAGCAGTGGCAGTCATGGAACATGGTGAGCAGTTGTGGAGCAAAAAAAATCCAGTAGGGGCAGGGGAAGAGGCAATACTGGCTGCTCAGCATGGTCAGCTTAAGGCTCTGGCTCAGTCAAAGCCACATCTCTGTACTTCTCCCACTGAGAGTCTGACAGGGAATTGCTCCATCCTTCTGACAGGGAAAGAACCATCCTTCCTTAGATGTTACTAATGGTGCAAGCCAACTAATGAAGGGCCAGCGTGTGCTGCAATTTTTGCTTGGAAAGTGCAAGGTCACGGGAAACAGTAAGAGGACATCTGTGGGGCTTGCGGCAATGGTCACAATGAGGTGCACAGGGTGGCAGCACTGCTCGCAGGACTGTCCTGCACTGTGCTGCTGGAATTGAGCAACCTGGAGGCTTCCCCTGAGTGTGCCAATGCAAAGGATCTCCCATTGAGAGCTTGGAAGCCAGGAAAGGGTGGGCAGCCATGGAGCAGAGCTGGGGACAAGGACTCTAAAGGAACTGCTGCCAGAAGACAGTGCAGTGGAAACCAATGCATGTAAAACTGCTTAATTATACAGTGCTTAATTATATATATTATATCTAAATGTAGAGAACAATGAGTAGGAGTAGCCCACATGAGTTGGTTGCCTGCAAAGTAAAAAATTCCCAAGGTACTGCAGTTGGGTAAGAGAATTTCATCTTAGATGTTTGTTTCTTCTTTTTCTTTTTTTGGAAACCTGAAAAGCCTCTCTGGTGAATTTGCATAGCCGTCAACTTGCTAAAGGTAATGCTACTAACTATGCTGCTGAGAGAAGTCCTCCCGAAAGACTAAAACCTGTGGGCTTTATTCCTTTTCACATTACTGATTCATCGCTTGCTCTCCTCCCTCAAGACTTACAGTACGTCACGACCTGACTGGAGCAGCTGCTCGTCATACTTCCAGTTAATCAATGACCTACTTTATTACTGCAGTTAAAGCATGGGCTCAAAGAGAGACTTTCTGCATTGAGTGAAGATCTGATCAATAACGAACATGAAGGACACGGCAGGGAACAGGATCGTGGAAGAGTGAATAATTTTTATCAAATGTCATTTCATGGCACCTCCCCTTGCTAGTCCTGTCTATTTTAGGTACAACAGGATGTCATCATTCTGGTTATTCTTTCAAATACGGATGTACAGGTTGTGGAAATATACTGAACATTGAACGAGGAGACTTTCACACAAATATTAGCACATCAGAAGGAAACACAACAGATTTTATTTTCATTCCATGACATTTAATTGTGTGCATCTTCTTTGAGATAATGGCAAGGACAATGTAACTCAGCTGGCCTCAGAAACCTGAGAGGAAGAGTGTGTTGAAAAAGAATATTTTCTACTGGACTAACAAACAGCAACCCTNATAGACAGATAGATAGAGTTACGCTTCTGAAACCTTATTTAGCCAGCAGACTCAGTGGAGTCTCAGCAAAGACCGAAACCACCCATGCACAGGCACAGCTGAAGAATGATTTGACAGTCCCTGTTGTCACTGTCAGGACAAGAGTTGAAAAGGTCTTGAGTTTGAAATCTGGGTTGAGTTTGGATGTTTCATAACTGAATAATATCTTAAGTCTCAATTCCTCTCACCTGGATGTAGGCAAATGTTTGAGCTGATCAGAAGGGTAAGCAGTAGCCCTCAAGTCTGCACAGTGACAAATGACTGAGTCAGTGCACCTAAGAAGATGCACTTCCTAAAGTCTTTCTCCTGATATCAATATTTAGGCAGGGTAACATGCAGTCCTGTCACAGGTGACAGAAAAATGCAGGTAACAGCTGTAAAAAAGAGCATCAAAACTTTTGTATATTAAGACAAATGCCAATACCTTAGGCTAAGATCCTGAACAAGCATCTCATTTTCAAGCTCTTGCCAACAATGGGACATTTTGCAAAATAATCTTTCACAAAGAATGTGTTGGTATATAAGAAAGGTATGGTTTTAAAATGTCACATTAAGCAAAGCGATAACAGGAAAACAGGGGAGTACAGTAGTGGAGTGGCTAGAATGGGTTGCTAGTATGTTACAAGGATGACTGAGATTGTTCCAAAAGAGTGTCTCCTCTCAAAACTGTAAGCATGCAGTTGGGCTGAAGAGTAAAAAGCAGATAAATTAGATGTTAGCTACATGGCTCTCTGGTGTGACAGAAGTTGAGATATTTTAACTGTTGTAGCTCAAAGGGTTCCAAAGATCAGACAGGCCAAGAATGCTGATTATAACTAAATTTATAAGATAAGACTATGCAGAAAGAAAGCCGATTTATTTAGTTGCAAACTGAATAATTAGATATGGAAATTAGTAGCCATGGGTCACATAACATCATCATTTTGAGAATAACTTCATTGTAAGAGCTGATCAAAACTGAAAAACACAAGGAACTGCTGAACAGAACATAACAGATTTAAGAAGTAAAATTATATTGAAATGACCACATTCCAGGGAAATTAAAATCTGCTCCCAAACTCTCTTTGTTCAGACTCTTATATGCTAAATCTCTCTGATTTTTCCTGGTCATTTAAGATAGATGAACTTCCACATTGCAACCCCTCTTCTGTCACTGCTGCACAGAGCAGAGGTACTGATGACCTGCTTCATTCACCCTGAGTGTGGAAAGTCTTGCAGGAATATGCAGTTCCTTCCAAAGAAAGCAAACTTATTAGTTGGTTCCTTAGTTAAGTGCAACCTAGTGGGCCTTTTTGCCCATATTTTTATCTATCTTCAAAAAACTTTCCTGTGCTGTGAATGAGGTATTTTGCACTGAAGTCATGCAACCAACAAAATGGGATGTCTTGTTTCCTGTTCCTATTCCCTGTCTCAGTGTGACACAGACCCTGCAACCCCCAAGCACCTCTGAAGCCTTTCAGTCTGATGTTGGTGTCCCTGAGTTGGCCTCCTCCCTTTCGCACTTCTTGCTCTTTAAAGGATTCTCACCTCTACCAGCAAAAGAAGGACATGTTCCTGAACAGTCCTGTATTAGCAGCCAAACCTTCAAGTTTCTAACAGCTCCTAAAGTGCTGAACATCCCGAGCACTCACTGGAAGTTGAAGCCCCTCTGCATTTCTACAGCCAGCACCAGTGAGCACCATAGGGAACTGAGATCCACACCTCACTGTACCCATGGGGAAGAGGGAGGAATGGAACTGCCTTCTGCACTGCTGGTGGCTGGGGATGGCATTGCTGAGCTTCCTCAGACCCAAATAACTTTCCCTGTACCAATAGCCTCCATGATCAGCTCAGAGCAGGGATTGTGCAGCAATGAGGAAAACATTCTGTCAGAGTGAGGAATATGAAGTGCTTCTGGGACTGCTGTTCACATGCTCAGGGTGTCTCACGGCACTTGCCAGTGCTTTTGTGGACCACAGCATCCAGAATCCCACACCAGAGATGTGGCCATAACTGACCTAGTTCAAGCTGAAAACCTGTCCAAAAATTTAGGAAAGACACCACCTTTTCTTGGTGCTTGTGTCAGATTTTGCATGAGCCAAGGGCTGAATCTCCACCCTGAGGATTTGCCTCCATTTTCCATGGCAGTAATGTTAATCCAAATGGTTACTTTGATTCACACAAAGCTGCTGAGTTACTCTGTTGTAATGTTAAGCAAAAAGATCTACTGGAAATGCACCAATAAAAATTACAACAAAGGACAATTAGATTCTTTTTTTCTCTTATTCACACAAAGAACATTTTAAAAGGTGAATTGCTGACTGAGGCATCCAGCTGGGATGAGGATAATTTGGGGTTGGTAGCTGTAATAGCTTCTAAGTGAAATTCATTTGCTGCCAGTAGTGCAGCTCTAACTGATTTTCATCTGCACTTTTATTAAAGCAATTACAAAACAGCGAAGTCTCTGTATGTGAAAGTGTCCAAAGCTGGGACAGGAATTAAGAATGTAGTAAGGCAACGTACCTAGGGTTTGGATGAAGTGTCCCAGGATCAGAAATGTTAAGGGCTTGTCTCACGGATAACTGGCTGGGTGTAACAGTGGGCACAGTGGCCTGCCACAAAGCCTTCCCTGCACTCGAGTCACTTCTGAGCCTGGGAGCCAGCTCTACCTCACGCCCAGGTCTTCCCAGCACTGCCAACACTTTTACAGCAGTGCCAGATGTAGGACTGCTGCAGGCATTTCCTGGTGATGTATCTTACCAAAAAGAGTAGGGTTGAGATAAGGGAAATCTTTTGCTGTGGACAGGATTTAGTGATTCAAGACTACACCTAATATTTGAGTTGAGACTCCTAGTGTCTCAGAAAGGCTGAAAAATCTGATTACAGCTGAGGTGAAATGGGGAAAGATTTCAAAAAGCCTTGCAGTTGTCAGGAATGTTTTGTTGATCAGAAAGATCTATTTCAGCCATCCACATTTCTATAAAAGACAGTCATTTATAAGGAGGAAGAGTAGGTCAGAAGGAAGGCATAAATGAATTGTCACTTCGGAAGTTTCTGTTGTGAGTAAACATTTCTGGAGAGATCTTTGCTTCTAGTAAACTGAAGATCTCAGAATACCCTTCCACATTTCATAAAACATACATTTAGTTATTCATAGCATCACAGAAGAATTGAATGGTTTGTGCTGAAATAGACCTTAAAGATCACCTTCTTCCAATCCCCCTGCCATGGGCAGGGACACCTATTAGACCAGGCTGCTCAAAGTCCCATCACACCTTAAACACTTCCAGGATTGGGCATCCCAGCTTCTCTGTGCAGGGTGTTCCAGTGTCTCACCATCCTCACTGTAAAGAATTTCTTCCAAATATCAAATCTAAACCTTGCCTCTGTCAGTTTAAAGCCATTCCCTCTTGTCATATCACTACCTGCCCATGTAAAAAGCCCATCTCCACATCTCTTCTAGCCCCCTTTAAGTACAGGAAGGTGCTATAATATCTTCCTGGAGCCTCCTCTTCTCCAGGCTGAATAACCCCAGCTCTCTCAGCCTGTCTTCATAGCAGAGGTGCTCCTGTATTGAGAAATTTTGCTGTGCCTCAGAGTACTTACTTGTACAAGCATCCTACTTGCATTATGCGATGTTTTTAACTAAACACATTGGTTTTTGCACAGCATTTAAAATGCTTGAATGTCAGTGGGTCAGTAATTAAGACCATTTGGTGTTAGTTATATCCTATGTTCTTTCTCTACATATTTTAGTCATATAATATACATATAAAACAATAAAAGCAACTGGCATTGCTTTCCTTAAGACAAGTAAGTCTTCTTTTCAGCTGCTCTCAATCTGGCCCTGCAGCTTTGGCTGTCTGCCAGACAAGTTAGTGCTGGTATCATGTAGGCTAATGTAACTCTTGAATCACTCGACTATATTTAGATGCTTGTCTCAGAATTGCCTCCAAACATTTAAATAGACCTCACAAAGATGCTTTTCAGGTTTTGTGGGGTTTTGTTTTTTAAATAAGGCACACGTTTTTAATTTGACTTTTAAAATTTCTTCAGCAAAATTAAATTAATATTCATAGTTACTCATTCAAAAATATTAATTTTAAATAATGCTTTTCTAGCATGGTGTGTGTTCAGTAACGTAGATGTTTGAGTGCCTGGGTGCAGGAGCAGCATGCAGAGCCACTGGTTCTGGCAGCCCCCAGCAGAAACACCGACAGCAAAAACTGTGCAACTCAGCATTATATAACCCCAAACACAATGGCCGTGGAGGTATTGTCTCTTCAGGGCACGTGTCCGGAGCTACTCATCAGGAAAGTGACTTCAGACCACAGGGAAATCAAAGGTACCCATCTGTGTTATCTTCTCTCTATCCTTCCCTCCCTGAAGGTGCAGGAGGTGTGGGAAGTGGGAAGAGTCCAGCAAAGCAGGTTTGCAGTCAGGTCTCACCACCTTTTTCAGTGACCCCACACTTGGTGTTTGAACTGTCTTTCTGAGTAGTTGATGGTATGGTTGTGTTACGATGAGCTCTAACTGCGGGTAAGTCAGCCATGATGAGTGGATCCCTGGCAGAAATGTGCCAATTCACTTTTAGGTGGCAGTCAGGTCCAGTGACACATCTGACAAGCAGAGACTGAAGCTTGATTGGCACAACCCACTCACTGTTGAGAAACTGTTGGCTCACAGAAAGTCCCAAAGACTCACATGAAACACCAGGGAAAGGATATGACTCCAAGACATTTCTGAGCCTCTTGGAAGGAAAACCCATTTTCTGAGCTGAACCCCATAGCAGTAATTTTTCCTTAA
>VYZQ01024511.1:0-14843 GCA_013400655.1 Mystacornis crossleyi
AGACCAAGTTTGCAAACACCAGTGTGCACCAGATTGATGCTTTCCCCAGGCCGTGTTTCGTTTCACATGGTGGTGGTTTCTCTTTGACCAGGCAGCACAATGGGCTCTCTGTACAGCCAATACACTCAGTTTTTCTGGAAAATGCCATGTCTCCAATACTTGAGGTGGGGGGGAAGAGCAACAGCTGAAATCCAGATGACTTGAGTATTTTGCTAACAAAGGAAGATTGTTGGAGGCTAAATGAGACTGATCCTTCCTAGAAAGAGCTCTGAACAAATAAGTACTGCGTGGTTAAGTGCTAGATTAGGATTCAAATGAGAATTTCTGCATAGATCATAAATCAAACCTCGCAGTGGAAGTAGTTCATAGAAAAGCAAAGCAGATGTGCAATCTCTGCCTAATTGTTCTGTTATTTCCCTTCTAAGGTAAGGGGTTTCTGGTTTAAGGGATAGAGTAAAATTTGGAGTTATCTTTAAGATCGTGCCAGCTTTATGAAAGGCAGTGAACAGGAAAATAGGAGATAACATCTTAGATTTACCCCCTTCTGTTGGCTGCAGCCCGTTCTTAGTCACAGTCTGCAGCCCAAATCTCCACTTTGCTCTGGGCAGTCCACATGAATTCCACCAGTGCGGATTTGCCCAAATTTCATACATCTAACACCAATATCAACCATGAATGCAGAGTCATGTGCGAGGGGTGCATGTCTGACCTGGAACAGATTCAAACCCATACATGAGTTCTGCACGGCAGAGGCACATGCCTGGAGTTAGGAGATGATGTAACAAGAGGCTGTCGCCTAAGGCTGCGCCCAGGGAACGTGCATTAGGCCTCACCCACAAGTACATTTCTTGGCAGTCTGGGCATAACAGCTACAGTTAAAAGAGCTGATGAGCCATCCTTTTTTCCCTAGGCAAGAGGAGCTTTCAGCCCAGGACCCAGAGTTCCCAGTCTGCAGAAAACTATTCTGTTTCTTAGAGAACAGTATGTAAGTAAAGCTAAAGGTGAAAGAGAAAGATATATGTGCGTGTGTGTATGTGTATATATATATATATAAGGATATAGATAGAAATATAGATATATGAGCTGTTTTTTGGGGGATTTTTTAACAAGGTTTAATTATGCAAACCCAGTGCCACAGTCTGTACATTAGACTTCAGTCTCCCAAATCACAGACCTCTGATGCCAAGTGAACATGAAATGTCCCTTAGCTCCAGCAGTCCCAAGTTCTCCTCATTAACCTTCCAGACTCAAGAGGGCATGTGTGTCCCACATACTTCAGCAGATCTCCTTTCCAGCTGCCAGAGAGCAGTGCTGGGACCAGGTACCAGTGCAGTCCCAGTGAGTACTGCCTTCAGATATGCACTCCCTGCACTAGATACGGAAAACATGAGCTTTCTGTAGTGTTCAACGTGAGCTTTCTGTAGTGTTCACCAATAAATAGGTCGGGGATTTTTTTCCTCCAAAAATCAGAACATTATCATGCTCAGGTGGCAAAGTTGCTTCTGTGAATCAAACTTGGTCACCTTGTGCATAAACAGAAGAAATGGGTCCCATGAACCCTTTCCTCAGGAGGCCCGTGTGAGCGGATGACTGGAACCCAGCACCTTTTGGGCAGTCAAGGTTTCGAGAAGGTCCTCTGGCCAGATCTTCCTTCCACTCATGATCTCCAAAAAAGATCCCATGTCCTTTCTCCCTAGACCACATCACTGAACAGGGAAATTAAATCATTTATCCTCAGCTGATGTCCTTTTCACAGGGCCCCTTCATTCCCTGGCAACTGGGATCCAGCTGCAAACATGCCACAGCCCCTGCTGAGAGAAGGGGTTTATGAGCACAGGCGCAGTCCTGTTGTGACATGGCAATGCATCACCGAGCCAGCCCAGGATGTGGGCACAGCTCACCCGACTTCCAGCCAAAATTCTTCTGGATGGAGTGTTCAAACCGCTATGTAAAAATTACAGCTCCTCGGTTTGGGGCTGCCAACCCAGAGCCTTGAACTGACCAGTCTATAAAGTGAGGAACACACCATCGGTGTCCATCCACAAAAACTGGGCTCAAATAATTCCCTAGTCACAAGGAAGACCTTTGGGGGCAAGAGCTGGCATGGGCTCCGGACCAGCAAGGTGCAATTCAGCTGCCTTCATAAGGACACGCTCCTGTATCATCTGCACCCCTTGGCCTTTTTTCATCTCACAACATACGCCTGCCTTTCTGCCCAATACAAATTCTGCCCCGGAGAATAACCACCTTGTGTCTTGAAGCAGAGATCTTAGGAGATGCTGAGAAAGAAAACAGAACAATGGAAGACTCTATGACATGCTTATTCACAAAATAGCCAAATTAACCTTTCCTGTCCTAAGGAACACATGCCCTTACTTGAAACCCTGTAATTTGTTCCACATGACAGTCAGAAAAGTAAACACAGACATAAAAATAGGTAAAAATCATGTGCTTTAAGACAAGACTTTGAAAATCCATTCATAGAGCCCCTACAGCGTGAGTTCGATGGGGTTTCCATTCTTTTTTTTTTTGTTTTCTCCAAATAGCCACATATGTGGCTGCAATATTTCTTTGGAGACAAATACATCTTTATTTTAGTTACTGGAGTCCTCTCAAAAATGTGCCTATAAATCCTCCGGGAGTGAGGAGGAGTCACAATGGAAAGACTGATGGATCCGCAGCACTACCGCGGCTCGCACGGTTCAATTGCCATGACTGTTCCTTTGTGGCCTCAGCGTAGCTGTGTGTCACCAGGCCTTAAATACACATTTTGAACTGTCATATCCAATATAGTGGGCCCTGGTGGATAGTTAAAGGCAGCAGAAAAAAAAATAGAGAAGCATGGAAATAGGATGTGAAAAGACTCACTTTTAAAACAAGAGAATAGGACCTGTTGTTGAACATGGCGCCTGGTGTCCAGTATATTCCACTGGCTTTGAGGAGATAAAGGGTTTAGTAACACAGCCTTTATGGGCTTGCTTAGTTGCACGCTCTGAATGAAGAACCAACAGTATTTGGAGGCTCTCTTTGCTCCTTTTTTTTTGTGTTCTCAAGACCAGAATATTCTCCAGCAATGCAATTTCCAGCTGACCTATCCTGAGGCCAAGTGGAAACAATAGAGAGAGATTAATGGCCCAGGAAACTTTGAAGAGAACAATAGCACAATCTTGGGATGAACTAGAACACGTGAAATGTAATAATCTTGGAGAGGGGAAGGAAGTTCTGCAAAGAGAAACCTTTTCCATGGCTTATTCAACAATGAGTGTAAAATGAAAACGTGCCTGACTGTTTTGATTTAAAATCTGCTGGCTATAAACAATGATTTTGAAATAACATGAGTCAATATTATTTTTCTTAAAATGTGACACAAGATCTAAAAGCCAAGTTCTTTTCTGGGTGAGGCTGATACCAGTGTGATCAAAAGTAGAATTCATATTGATTGCATTTGGCAGCTAGTGATGCTCACACATGAGACACGGGCAAGAAGAAAAACTCCATGAATGAATGGGTTTGATCTGAAAACAGTAACTGGTTGTTCCAAGAGGAAATGTGCTTTTATTATCAGTACAGGATGACTCCATGGTAAATAAATCATTTGTATTGCAACTGAAATATTACTCCGTTATACATCAAGGATGTGTGCAGCTTTTCCACTTTTTTTTTTTTGTTTCATTTTGATGGTTTTTTTCCAACTTGTTAAGTAGCTCTCCAAGGACCTATGAACTAGCAACTAGAGGTTTAAAAAAAGCAAAACAAAAATATCCTAAGAAGTATTCATGTTATACAGAAATCCATCTAACTAATCAGCTTAAATTGTCTTTCAGTCTCTGCCTTCTATTGCCTTACACAAAATTCAGCCTTACGAAGAATCTGTGAAGAAAGGTAATCTTTTCAGAAGGCAACCAAAATCTAAGCTTGGGCTATCCAAGAAATCAAACATTTCCAAGAGTCTGGCAAGCACTTCCATGACCTCTGGAACAAGTCATGCACAGCTCTCTGTGGCACTGAATTCTGATGGTGGATCACTTGGTGTCACTTAATCATTTATGACACATAGCTTCTCTGGTATGTCTCACAAGATCTTCTCATCTGGCTTTCCTGACACCTTTTCAGAGATGCCTCAGACTTGCCTTTCTTTCTCAGAGCTGGTTTTCTCTGACACAAGCAGAAAGATAACAAACTGATATCTCTCTGTCCAGCAGAGCTGGAATCTCCCAAGGGTTTCTAGCAGGAAAATGAGGCCTGACACAAAGATCCTAAGTTACACTGCTTCAGAAAAATATGTTTAAAAACAGTATATGGGACGTTGTAGGCAAGGATTTTCCAGCATGGACAATTATACTAAATGTGCAACAAGGAGCGAAAATACTAGAGTAATTTTAGGTTCAGATTTAAAATACTCCTGAAAAGAGCTATCTTTCCACTGCTCCTGTTGTGTTTGCACAGTAGGGTGGAAGGCTTTTATGTACTTTCCTACCAGCCTTGTGCCTGTGCTGAGAGACTCGAACGGCCCTTCAGAGCCTTTAAGAAGTCAGTGGGCTGGACAGGCAAATTATCTTTAAGAACTCAATAAGAAGAGTGAGCTCCCAAACACAACTTCACTTCTACCGTGGTGTCCTGGAGAGCCCTTTGTAGTCGACATACCAAAGCTGACTAATATGAAATAAAAGCAGCACAATCATTATGTATTCCCGGGAGAAATCAGATGATCTGGTATCATCAGTGACATATATGCTTTGCCCAGCTGAAAAGGATTTAGAAAATTCCAAAATGTCCCAGTTGCATCTGCTATTATTTCGATGACCTACTTCCTATTACCAAGCAAAGATGTAATGTGGATCAAAACAAAGAGGAACTCTCTATGTGTAACAGGCAGAGGATGTAATTCTAGTGTTTTCCCTTTTTTTTAAATCCAGGTTAAGTTTCATGGCTTTTTTTCCTTCATATGCAAGAAAAAGGAGATCATATTTCCCTTCAACCATCCCAAAATACTTTCATATGCACAATCAGCCACTATATGCAAAAAATGAAACAAAAGTGGGGAAAAATTAATCCACATTGTCAGAGACGTACAAACAAAATCAACTTGAACATCTACAAAACATCTTGAATGCTTAAACCTTCTCCTTACATTGGTATGCACAACATATAATAGACAACTGTTGAGTGGAGTGATCTGTCCTCTGAAGAATGAACAAACAGTGTCAGAAGCAAAGGAAATATCAAAAATGTTAGAAATTTATCCTGCATCTGTCTGCACCACCAAAAGCAGAGACTGTTAATCCACATTAGAGGTCAGCTGCATGGCAGGGCTGGAAGAAAAACTGGGAAAGAAACTACTCAGCAGCTGAAACCAATGTTCCAGTTTACCGTATTTCCAATTTATTGATACTTGGATAAGTTGCACAGTATGGATGAGCAGACAGCCCTACTTTTACTTTAACACTTTCAAAGGATGGCCAATACTCCCACTGTAGTACAACCCTAAAGTTCACAAATTTCATACACTCATTTCAAAGACAGGGAAATTGGTTTCATTCTCCTGTGTTACTTTTAGAACAGTGTTCATAAAACTGTCCTTTGCAACCATCTCTTCTTTTTAAGAAGAAAAATGTAATGAAGGTTATTCCACAGCAAACTGAGATTTGACTTTACAGTCAACCCAGACTAAAGAGCGGGAGAAACGCATCTCTTAACAAAGATAAGAGAACATGGGTAATCACACAGCTGTGGTTTCTTTCCTCTTTCTTCCTTTCTCATTTGCACCTTGCTTGCTTGAATAAGCACAGGGACGAAGCCTCCTTGTGGAAAGATTTTACACTTTTCATGCATCCCACTATTCACGCAGAGCAAGTGGGGCAGAGAAAGAAAGCAACACCTGGGTTCCTTCAGCTCTCAAATCCCTGCCCAGTCAGTGTGCTCACTTCGTTAGCCCAGGGCATGTCAGAAAAGGAACACATTTCAGCAGCAACCACAAAGGCAGCTGCGACTCCTGACAATCCAGCCCTGGGCACTGGCTGTACTTTCAGGGTCTGGCACCAGTAGCAGCAAGCAAAAAGAAGCTGAATAACAGCAGACAGAGATCACTCTGCAGTTTCGCAGATATGGATCCAGAATATTCACCAAAACACCCCAGAGAACTGCTGAAGCAGGAGCCAGCACTGACATTTCCTTGTGGCTTTGGTAAGGGTGGAGTTGTGGCCATTAAATGGGTACTGCTCCAGTGCAGGCCAGGATGGAAGGGAAAGGCTGGAAGGGAAAGTGATGAAGGTGGGAAGAGGAATCCCTTTACCAGTATGTGGGAAGGTGGACTTGACATTTACACTTAAGAAGAATTTAACCAGTTGGATGCAGAGCCAAGAGGCCACACTGGGTGAAGTGCTAAGGGTACAAACTTGACACCTAGGCAAACCCCTTGTCTGATCTGGGGACTGCCTTATCTGGGGACTGTTCCTTGGGCTGCAGAATGTTCCCAGCCCCATCCTGAGCTCTGTGCAAAAGGGCCTCAATTCAACCAACAAACGCTGGACATGAGCAGACACCAAGCCTCAGCAGCACACAGATCTTCAAGGACAGAGCTTTCAAACAGCACAATGTGATTACATCAACATATTTGGCATGAGAAGGAACTGAAGGTGTTTGGTGGTTTTGGAGAAACACATAAGGTCCTATTTCACCAAATAGCTTTCTTTTTCTTTTTTTTTCATTTTCATTTAATAGCGATTTTCCCCCCTTTTTATCCAATTTGTTTGGGAGTGTTATGCCTGGAATGTACAAATTCCATTAATTTGTCCTCTTTTCTATTCCTTGAAATTTCTCCTCCAGCTGCTTTCTCCAACAGTGGACTTTGCAGACCAATTTCTCTCCATATGCCTGGTTTTCTCTGTGGGTATATTTATCTTCTGGCATTCTATTTAGCAGAGATGCATGGTCCTTCCAACATCCACAGTTATACACACTAAAACAATTAAACTGTTTCTCTTCCAACCTTTTGTTGTGCACTCACTTGATAATTGATGCACTTACATGCTTGGAGATCAGTTCATCCAGGCTGGATCTGGATCTCCTGTCCATGTGTGAAAAAAGTAGTAAAGTTCAGTGAAGATAGGACACTTGGCCAGAGACAGAAATTCTGCCTCTTCCATTCTATTCTAGCACAGAAAGCAGAAATAAAGGAACACTGACAAGTCAATTGAAAATCCTGGCTGCTTTGGAACGTGTGTTCCCTCCTCGTTTCTATATAGTACTTTGGCTTGCTGTTCTCTGTCATGTGAGCAGTGTCAAAGAGAGCCAGATCCTTCTCACTTGGACATTGATGGTCTATGTACCAGCATTGATCCAACTGCCTTTATTGCCCAAGAGCAATATTTTAATCCTTTTTTGTCCCCTCAAGCTTCTTAATGTTATAGGATAGATTGATACAGATCCCTAACATTTATATATACCTTCACTCAAATCTTCCTTTTCTGAGGCTGCCATGAAGTTTGAACACAATCCCAGGCCAACTGTTTCCACATCCAAGCATCCCGCCCTTCTCTTATGTTTGTACCACTTGCCCTGCTTACTTTAACTTTCTCCTGGCTGATTTCCCAGAATATCCTTTGCCTCTGGCAAGATAATTGCAAAAGTGTGAAATACTGTCACCACAAAACTTAGTTATAATATGTGCTCTTCTCAATACACCCAAAAGGGATTGGAAGTCTGTGGGAGAGAGGTGCTAGTTCCTGAAGGGTTAATTACCTTTCATGTTCCAGAAATCCAGAATAGTCCCTCCAAGTTTAGGGTTTAGGATTTTTTAAACCTGGGGTAAAACGTTCAGGTTTTATCTGCCAAGAGAGAAATAGTGAGTGGGGGCAAAGGGGGTTGTCTTTTGCCCACAAGGAAAAAAAAAAGTACTTTTAAGCAATGTAAGTATTTTCACACCTTTTATTTTATTCAATACTTAGTCATCTGCTGAAGAGCAAATGGAAAATTTTAAGCTGCTGTCTTAAAGTGTTCCACTTTCACTACACTTTTCTTAACTATGCCCTTAATAGAATGAATGTTACCAGCCAAATGCCAGACAATGACACAGCAGAGACTAAAACCTCGGGTCAGTGACCTTCCATGGGCGCCATGAAAAAATCCAGCCTTCTTTCCAAAATTAGAGGGTGAGGGTGACAACAGACAGCACAGCCATGCTTGGCAAGGCAGCGTTTGAGCACTGAAGCTTCAGCTTTTCATGGAGGTACTACATAACTATCAGCCACTCACTCCATTGCAAGGTAGCAGCTGCCAGTTCCTGCTATTTTGGTATTTCACAGGACTCAGGGACTCACCTCATTTCCCAAGTCTGCCCCAGTCCTCCTGCTACTCAACATCTGCCCACTGCCCTCTTTAACAGAGTCTCTGTGATAAGGGGACACTGAATTACCCTCTTTACCACTTCTCTGCAGGCAATTGCAAAGCATCCTCCCTAAGAAATGTTGTTCACATCAAAAAGGCTGTTCCTTCCAATTTGTGTCCATTTCTGCTGTTTGATTCAGGCCATGTTGCACATCTTGGTGACACCAGTATTAGCACAAAGTAGTAAAAGGATTTTTGCCTTTACCATTAAGGGCAGACTGTATTCTACTGCCTTCACTTTCACTGTTTTTGTTTTGCATGTGTGGTGAGAAAGAGAACCAAGGGTGGGTCTCTCAGTCAGCAAGGATCCCTGGCACTGGGGGCAATTTGAGGGTAGTCCCACAAGGATTGTTTGTGTGATCTTGAGATAGGAAGCCAGATGTAGGCATAATTACAAGGACAACAGGCAAGGCATGGTAAAAGTTTCATGCCCTGAGCATTTGTTTTCCCTGTGCCACAGCCCTAGAAATCCACAGGGCTGTCCGAGGGAGGGCATAAGGCACCTAGAGCAGCAGGCCCTGATAGCAAATAATGGGAGGGGAGCTTCGTGAGAATAACCATTAGTGCCCTCAACCTCAGGTCTCCTCCTTCAGTCTCAACTCCATGCCTTTGTCGTGTCTCTCTCACTGCAAGAACAGCCAGATCCTGTTCCCATTATGGTTTCCAAGTCCACCTATAACCTAGACAGCATTGTGCCAGGTCTGCCCACAGCCTCAGGGTTACTTCGGTATTTTACCTTTCTTAAAGGTGAAGTGAGCTGGATCCTTTGAAAAAGCTAAGTCTGAGTATCTCAGATCTTTGTTTGGACCTTAGGATTCACTAGCTCTTCTGACATTCCCCCAAGTTCCTGGGTTCCTCCAGATCTTTCTTACCACTTCGTGTGTTTGTGTCTCCCTGCCTCCAGCTCTGTAGGGCATTCTTCAGTGCTGACCCTCCTCCTTGCACACACATGTACACCTGGTATTTAAAGGAAAGGATTTCACTTTCACAGCAGAAAACTAAAAAGTGCTTTGCTTCAGCAGAAATCCTTACTTAGAAATAAAGAGGAACTTCTTATTCAAACAGAAGGTTAAACAAAGAATGGTGATTGCCACACTGCTCAGCAGCAAAAACACTGATCAAATATTATTGAACTCAGTCCAGGATTATATTGAGTATAATCGCTTGGTATTCACTTTGATGAAATTAAAGAGATTGGATTCTACTCTCAATTACACCACAGGTTTCAGTGAAATCACTTTGAATTCATACTGTTGTCACAGCACAGCACACACCCCAAGTTTGTAATTCTTCCCTCCCCAGCTTAGTTCCTCTCACGTAATTCATGGCTGAATCTCCACTGCTGAGGTTTAACAAGTACTGAATGAAAAAGGCCATTCTTCAAGCACATATTCAGAAAAACGTTAAGAAAGTAATAAAATGTCAGCAAGTCAGAAGCCCAAGTTTTGTAGTGTGTCAGGAAAGCAAATTTTATTTGGAGCTTGGGAAGGGAAATTACAAAACAATTCCATTAGCTGGTAGAAACCCAAGGAATGGTTTTACACCCAAATTTTTGATGGCCAAATTCAGAATTGCAAATTACATTGAAGAGTCCAGCATTGCTGGCTGGGTTGATCTAGGCAATGAAGGAGGAAAATGGAGTTTAAAAAGCCAACTTGCACACAAACCCCAACAACCCTTATTCTTATTTTACTCATCCACATGAGCAACACAGTTGAGGAGAGTATTTCAACAATCTGTGTAATTTTATCTTTCCTGTGTTCTTTGGATATTATGTGTCATCCCTGTTTGCACAATAGCCAAGTGCCTGATCCTGCTTTCTTTGCCAGCCATACAGATCATAAATCAGAGAACACAGCTCATAAATCATGTGCCACTGAATACTGAATCAAAGCAAAACACCCACTTGGGTAGGAGCTGCAGGACTTCCATGGGGCTGGAGGCAGCTGAAGTATCCCTTGAATACGTGGGGATAGGCACAGGCCCAGTAGTCTTCAGCAGTAAATGTCCCCTGGTGAGGTGCCTCGGCCAAGCTGTTCCCAGTCTGCTCCTTCTCCTTGGCCCATTCCAAGCCCATCTCTATTCCCATGCCACGTACATGAATTGGACAGTGCAATTTTTGCACCATGTCCCTGTAATCCAGTCTGTAAATATTCTGAGCGAGGGAAAAAAAGTCCACAAAACATTCAGACCTCTGTGGGTAACAATTTTTGCTTTCAGTGACATGAAGGTTCCTTTCAAATCTTCTCTGTGTGTACATCTAAGGGAAGGCAAGCAGTCAGCAAACAGCCCAGTTGTGCTCAGTGAGGCCTTCCAGAAACATCCTTCTGAAGATGTAATGTGGCCCTGAATGCACCACAGCTGCTCATAGCACCCAGCCAGCCAGGCTGCTCATACAAGCACTCCTCAATCCAGGCAAACATGAGCCAAATCAGTTTGAACACCAGATCTTTATAAGCCCATCACTTTCAATCCCTTCCTTCTGCAATGCAGGATGCAGCACCTACATAGACGTTGTGCCACAGCGGAAAAGAACCATGCAAAATGTAGCTAAAAAACCCCCATATGCCAGGATCATCAGAAACGGGCTCAGCGAGCAGCCCGCACCCCTTCTCAGAGCTCTGTGCAGCAATACATCCCAGGATGTGGGTGGGGTGGGGAACATTGCTTGTGCTTTGGGGAAGAGCAAGCTTGGAGTGACTCAGTGTTGTTTTTGGCTCTCTGTTTTTAGAGACATGGGGAGGAGAAGCTAACAACATCCCCAGTGAGCTGAGAAAGTACAGTGGAAACTTTCTCATTGCCTGATCTCTATTGTCCAGAGTAGTGCTGAAATACATGAAAGGTCTCTTAGAGAAGGTCCCAGATGACACTGGATGACAGGGGAACAAGAATGATAAAAACCTGGATGCATAGGAACAAAATCATGTGGCAGTGTTTCTTTCTTCACAAAAAACATTTATCAAGCCACAAGCTACACCATTCTCCTCCATGTGCTGGGCCACCCGTGCATAGGCAGCCTTCTACTTGTGCACCCAAACAACGACCTCAAGAGAGCAAGACAACTCATCTGTTGCATGTCATGGTAATAACAATTCCTACTATTCCTCCTTGCTCTTCTCCAGACCCTGACTTAAGTAATAAAGGGAAGTTTAAAAGACAGAAATGCAAGCGCTGAGTAGTGCCCGGATATGCACATCCCCCACCGTGCTGCTGGGAATAGAGCCCACTTGCCCCAAAGTTTCTAATGCCCTTCTCAAACTGCTCTAAGTCATACAGATGAAAATTAAAACCAGCGCGCTAGAAGATAAAACGAGTGAAATTCCCAGCTGGTGGAGCCCTGTTGAAACCCAGGGAGTTATGCAGCAGCCTTACAGCCCAAAATTGAATAGAAATATTATTTCCTTATATTAAGGCAAGATTATGTTCCCAGTAATCTCTATTGGTATCCATAAAACAGAAAAGTCTGCATTTGTGATTCCTTTTCTCTTCATCCCTGGGGTTCAGAAGAGTTTGGATGTCTGGGGTTGGTTCAGTTGTGAACACAGATTAAGAAAGGACTAAGGTTATCTCACTGGCTGCCCACAGGGGTGAGACAGAGATGTGTACACTATCTACGAAAGGTTAATCTCCACTGGTAAGGGAGTTAGGAATGACTCTTCCAGGAAAAGCAGCTGTCAAAATGGTTGGGATTCTGAGGATTTTTTAATCTTTTTTTTAGGTTTATTACTTCTTTTCAGAGGCTGAATCAAGCTCTGCTCTTCACCCATCTGTTGGTTATTCAAGGGACTTCTTTGGAGCTCTGATGGCTTTGATTGCTGGAACACAGACCTTCCCTCTGCCCAGGAAGGCTTCAAAACAAAGAGTTGGTTGCCTTGGGACATGCAGAGACACACACACTTCATCCAGTAGATTTCAGGACTGACACTGGGAGTCTTGGAGCCCAGCTCCTGCTGGTCATTCAAGAACAAGAAAATTCCCCAGGAACCTCTTCTAAGCTCATGGCATAGCTAAAAAGGCACAAGAGCAACCTTTGGCCCTATCTGGACCTTCCCCAAAACATAACCAGCTGTGGAGAAAAGCCACAGCACAGTGATGCTCTGGCCTTTGTGGTAGCTCCAGAAAGAACCACACTGCCTAAAGACCTCTTGGAGCTCCCTCAGCATGCAGCAATCAAACTTTTCTGGGCACTGTTTTTGTCTGAGTGACCTTCCCTGCACAGTTTTTCTGTTAGTAGACACACCACCTCTATCAGCTGTTTTAGCTTGTCTCCTAAATCTTCTCACAGTGTCCAGGCCTACCAGAAACTTGCTAGATACTAAATCTCATTGAATTTATTGGGCTATTATGTGGCAGAAAGTGCATGGAAGGTCACCAGCATGGCCAAGACACAGGGAAAGGCTTTACTGAGTTGAGAACTGTCCAGCAGATGTGCCGAGAAGTTGTACCCTCTATCCACTGGACACCTGGAAAGTCAGTCTCATGCTGACCTGTCTGTTTGGTGGACTAGCCCACAGAACTGAAATACCTGAATTCCATCTTAGCAGAGCCCAGATCCCTATCTATGTCCCACCTAAACTTTGATGGGAGTTTTGGAAGTCAAAGAAAGAGAAAAACTTGATTTTCTTCCAAACCTCTTGCAAGTTGCATACCATTACCATAGACATCTGTCACAAGATGCTGGGAGATTACACATTTGGATGTTCTTCACCTTATGTAAGGAGACCACATCTACAACACATGAAGTCACTGAACCAAGATTATTTGTTTCCCCAAAAGCAAGTTAGTCAAACTGAAGGTGAAGTTATGGTGGATTACAACTAAATGAAAAACACAGTCCACTGATTATAAGTGAGAGAACTGCAGTTTCTAGAGCAGAGAATTTCTAACTCTAGAAATCCAAACATAATACACCAAAGTATCACTAGTTTTTTGTTTCCTTGCCTCCCTAGAAATAGTATCAAGTACCATATTTTCATACCTGTACTCTGCACTGCAAAAATCTGCTTTAAGACAGACTGTTTTCCCAGGCCTTAAATAGCCATATCTCAGATAACCCCCAGGAAATAGGTGACAGAGAGAAGGATGGATCAGAGGAACTTGGCTTCTGGAACAGATCAGTGTGGTTTGCAGGATCAGAACAAAGGCAGCGTATGGGAGGGAGCTGAAAAATGGAGGTAAACTCTCAACCTGTGTCTGCATCCACCTTGCTACTCAGTTACAAAGTTTTGCTTTAAACTGATGATCTATGGGTTATGTCAAAGTAAATGCAGAGTGCCTACAGTTGCTCTGTAACTAGTTGCCTCAAATACAGTGTAAGCACTTCAGGATGCACAGAAAAGAGGCTTTTTTTTCCTCCTCTTTACTTTACATTTCTTTAATTCGGGATTATCTGCTTGCTAGTGAGAGAGAACACTAAGTAGCAGCAAGAATACAGTGCCTTCCCACAACAGTATTCTGAAAATGACACTTGTAAACAGTTCCATCAAGCAGAGAACAATAATGCAGTTTGGCAGAAAGAATCTTAGAAGCCAAGTTACACAGAGAAATTATGGTTAAAATTACATTAATCAAAACCAGTTAGGAAAAGATGAGAGGAAGACTCTGGCAGAACACATGTGGGATGTTACCAATTAAACTTGTTTTTCTTCCTAAAAGGCAACAGCATTCTTTTTAATTAGCCTCTGTCACTGTAATTCTAACAATAACCCACGGCGCAATTACTATTTGAGCTACTTGAAAACTTAAAGCATGTGCCCAGTTTCTTTAAAAGACTCCTCTGTGGACAACCAATGGGGCTGGGTAGAGGGAAATAAACAGTTTCCTTTTTCATTTCTGAAGCTAAGTTATATTACAAGATTTATTCAAATGCTGAGAAGCCATTCTGGGAATAGAAAAAAAACAAATAAATCAACTAGCTAAGAGTCAGAAATAAGCAGAAAGACATTTCTTTCCAGATTTAACTTTAATGTTCTCTGTGGAGCAACACACTGGTATTTGTGAACCACCGCAGAATTCTGCACATACTACTGCATCTCCTGAGCTCACAGCAGGCACACACTGGCACTTCTCCTGTTCCTGCTGCTGCCACTGGCACTGAAGAAGTTAATGCCTGTAGGTTGCAATGCTAACCCCAGTTTGGCTAATCCTCTGGCATTACTACACTTTGCAAAATAAATGCTTGGCTGAAATGAGATTAGAAAACCTAATGGCATTAACAAAAGCCTGACCTATAAAAACTACTTAAAACATAGAAACACTGCATTTTTCAGGTTCTCCACTCTAAAACACAGATTCTCCACTTTGCTGTGCTGATACAAGCTCAGAACAAGAAGTGCAATACTTCAGACCTTCCAACCTCAACACAAAAATCTGACTCTAACAAAGATGGTTCATTAATAACTTACATTTTGTCTCACTGAATTTGTACTAGATTCTGGCCTTTGAAATTCTTTTTCTTC
>VYZQ01024511.1:27848-59821 GCA_013400655.1 Mystacornis crossleyi
CTTCCTTGTGTTCACATCCATTTCTCACAGGAAAACCAATACCAGAAATATTTAAACCTCTTCTTGGGTTGCCATATTATTATTCTTAAGCCACTTCATGAGCTTCATAATCTGTAAGTCTTTCATTTATTATAGATCAACATATTAATATAATTAATATAAGATTTTTTTGCATCATCTTTGGCGTCACGTCAAGATTAAGAATCACACACAACCTTGAGACCTTGAGGGCAGACTGATACATGGAGCATAAGGCTGGCAAAACCCAAGTCTTTCACACTGACTTTTGGGTTTAGTGGACTGTCATCATGAGGAAAACTCATTCAGTTATTTAGCATTTGTCCCCTTTCCGAGATTACAACAAACTGATTGCTTTACCATGGACTATGAATCATATAAAGCTGTGCTACATTCTGGAAAGTCCTTGATCTCATCTGGGTCCAGATCACACACTTGACTCCTACTGTCAAATAAGGAAAAAAAAAGACAGCATTGCAAATGTCATTATTTCATTTTGAAGCTTGTGATCAGCTCCATCTTGTGATTATCAACAAGTTCCAGCTTCCACTTTAAAAAGTCAGTGTCTAATTTCAGTGACCTTAGAGAACAACATAATCCCATGGTACTCTTAAACCCCAAATGGTTCAAAGACTAAGCCACAGGATGCAACATTTAACTCTTTTTGGAGAAAAATACTTGTTTTCACTGCACTTTGGTTAAAGTCCTTTATTATTTCTTTTCCTTCCTTGAGGAAAAAATGTCTCCATCCAAACAAAATTGATGTTAGTAAATATATTTTGAAATATTGAAAGAACCTCTGGATTCCAAAAGCNGTTTTGTTTTGGTGTTTGGTTTTGTTTGGTTGGTTGGTTGGTTAGTTGGTTGGTTGGTTTTTTGGGTTTTTTTTTGTCAGAAGACAGAATTTCCTCCTCCAAATGGAAAAATTTCAAAACTCACTGCAGCAATAACATCTTAACTCTGGATGGAGAGAGATCTTATTTCTCTGGAAATACTTTTCTCAGAGGATGAGATGTTCAGAACAAAATGAGAAATACTGAGAAAGAAAACAGTGGAGTTCTACATGCAGCTTCCCACTTACTTCCATTTAAAACAAAGAAGAAAAGTTGCTTTTGTACAGAGGCCT
Organism: Mystacornis crossleyi; assembly: GCA_013400655.1. Taxonomy (NCBI): domain Eukaryota; kingdom Metazoa; phylum Chordata; class Aves; order Passeriformes; family Timaliidae; genus Mystacornis; species Mystacornis crossleyi. The sequence continues at coordinate 28,993 of VYZQ01024511.1, forward strand.
GTTCTGCTGAGAAACACCGCTTAGAGAAACGGAATCAGCTTCCCACCAAGCCACATACATTGAACAATTTCAATACAGAGAGCACAAGAGAGGCTCAAATATGATCTGCTTGATGAGTGATGTACTTTTCCCTGCTCAGAGTTTCTTTATGTCCAGTTTATTCCCATAACTGCTGGTTTTTCAGGCAGCACCATTACCTGGGAAGGAGAATGGCAGTGGGAGACTGCAGGGACACTCCTCTGCATACCAGGAGTGGTATCAGCTCCCACCAAGAGAACACTTCCTTGTGTTCACATCCATTTCTCACAGGAAAACCAATACCAGAAATATTTAAACCNCCCCTTTCCGAGATTACAACAAACTGATTGCTTTACCATGGACTATGAATCATATAAAGCTGTGCTACATTCTGGAAAGTCCTTGATCTCATCTGGGTCCAGATCACACACTTGACTCCTACTGTCAAATAAGGAAAAAAAAAGACAGCATTGCAAATGTCATTATTTCATTTTGAAGCTTGTGATCAGCTCCATCTTGTGATTATCAACAAGTTCCAGCTTCCACTTTAAAAAGTCAGTGTCTAATTTCAGTGACCTTAGAGAACAACATAATCCCATGGTACTCTTAAACCCCAAATGGTTCAAAGACTAAGCCACAGGATGCAACATTTAACTCTTTTTGGAGAAAAATACTTGTTTTCACTGCACTTTGGTTAAAGTCCTTTATTATTTCTTTTCCTTCCTTGAGGAAAAAATGTCTCCATCCAAACAAAATTGATGTTAGTAAATATATTTTGAAATATTGAAAGAACCTCTGGATTCCAAAAGCTACTTTTGATTTTCTTCTTACAGTTCCTGCATAGTTTTTCATTAATCAGTGTTCTGATAGTCAAGCCAGCAATATTTAAGGAGGACTTAGAACACCATTTAAAATTTTAACTACTGCTGTTCCATATAAAATATTGATATGGTTTTAATTTTGCAATACTCACTGTATAAATGCCGAGTTTTGTGTAACTGAATTACAAACATATTTTAATTTAAGATCTCATAGTACCTAGGAACCATAGCTTTTAGAAAATACATTGTTCTTTTGTGGAAGAACAGCCTGCAGATTAAAAAAAAAAAAAGGCAGGCTGATGTATCAAATAGCCTTTATTTCCTCTCCTTTTCTGATGCTTTGAACTGAAATCATTATTGTAAACTGTACTTACACTTATTGAAGTAGACTTACTCTTAATCGAGCAAATCTATCACTGTGGATTTCACTGACCAGGAATGGCAGGAGAAGCCTTGAACAGCGTAACAATTGGGCTGCTTCTTCTTTGAGATCACACAGACTTAGAAATAATATTTTCATTTATTCCCATGGTTTTGAAGAGCCAATATTCCCCAAGAGAATAACTAAACAAAAATTCAAATCTGATTTTTTGATTCTTTGCATAATTCACCCTTAGTTATCGTAATACAATTTTCTCTACAACAGCTCAGCAAAAGCGACTAGACTCTTGCACTTACCATATGTTCCAAATTATAACTGTTTGAAGCTTAAGTGGCAGAAAGGATGAAATTAATTCTTCTTTCCCTTTAAAAAAAACACAAACTGACAGAAATAAGAGAAGTTACTCCATCTGCTTCCAGTCTCAAGTCCACCTTGTAAAGTTCAATACTTCAAATTCAGTCTGATACCAAAAGTGAAACATGGGAACAATAATGGCATATAAAATCTTAATAACAGTGAACTTATTTTTAACTGTGTTGTGCCAAATTAGACTGGAAAAAAAATCAAGTCCTGAGCAGGTCCAGATAGAGTCAGAATTCCAGGCCTGATAAAAATACAGACATGAAACAAATTTTATATCAGACATTGGCAACAAGTAGTCTGGTCTCCAAACCAGTTCAGTGGATGGCTCAGTCAAAAGTTGTACAAAACTGTCAGGTTTATATTGCACAGATCAGTTGAAAAGCTTTTTATTTACAATAGTAATTTGTATGCAGCTATGCCCTGACATTCTTTCTAGAGTGGTTCCTTCTCTACCTTAAAAGCAATAAAGAGCAGATTATTACCAGAAAGCAAAGAGTGCTCCAACCAGCTGAAAACACGGAGAGGCAGTAAATATGGGATTACACAAATTACAATCTGGCCAGGGGTCTGGGATCAGGATAGAGCTCCAAATCTCCAACTCCATATCTGCTGATTTCATCATTGCAATTCCTCCCACCTCCCTTAAGGTCTTGTATTAAAACCAAAAAAAGCAATAAAGAGGTCATTGCCAAAATACATGTTTATTTCAAAACTCTCAACGCAGCCTTTAGATAAACAGTTCCTGTAGACCCTACTGAGAATTCCTCTGTTACAATGAGGAAGGAAATGCAAATATTGGACTCTCCAGTGTCACACAGAGTCATCCAGCAACCTCCAAGGTCCTCAGAATGTTTTCCCCAACTTCTTCTCATGGCAATCTTTCTTTCCACATCCTATAAAGAGTGAGCAGGCATTTTGAGGTAGTCAAAAGAAGTAGTTCCAGTGCCTCAAGAACAAGCACCTTGTTTCAGGGAAGCTCCAAGATAATTAACTCAGCTTTAGCAGAGTGGCAAGAAGGTCCCTTAAACACAAAGGAAGAGGTGGAAGGGAAAGGAGGGTTCAGACCAAGGGGGATGGGCCACTTACACTTAACCCAGAAAAGGAACCTTTATAAATTATGTGTTCGATAAATAGCCCCACATTATCGCTAAAGAAATGCATGGTGAAACGTGAGAGGGGTAAACAGATTTACTGCTCCCCAAAAAACGATCATTTTCTTTTTCCTAACTCGTGGCCTAGTGTGAAAAGAATGCAGCTGTCTGACATCCTGTTGGTTTTGTTTGTTTTTGCAACAGATAATTGCTTCTAAGCTCCACTACATCCTTTGTGTTATTTGTACTGTCCTGGGTAATGCTCAAGGCTACCAAGACAGAAACTCTTTTTCATAGCTATTGTGAGCTGCAACGCAACAGCAGAGAGCACTGCAGCCCTACAGCCTACATCAAGTGTCCCCAAATCACCCACCATCAGTCTTCGATCTACCATCTCTGCAAGTCTTTCCCCAAGTTCAATGTTGCTGCACCTTCACCTTCCTTGAAGTAGGGGTTCCAACCATCTGCAGTGGAATTAATGGGAGAGAAGATATTCTCATTTCATACAATCCTCTCCAGAGCTCTGGTCTGCCGGAAGCACCAATCTCACCACCAGAAAGGGGACAAGTGGGTTGAATCTGTTAAGGAGATGGTGACAGTCAAGTAATTCCCACCTTGAAAGTCTGAGAAGTTGATCTTAGAAGTTGTGGCAAGACTCAGCACCTCTCTGCATCAGCCCTGACTGTAACAAGAGGCATCTGAAAATGCTTTTATATTTAGTCACAGTACAAACCCGTAACAAGAAGCTCAATGGTTGCCATTCCAGGAGCTCTAACTTAGCTTCAGTTCCAGATAAAACATCTCTCTTGTGGGTAAGAAGTGATTAAAGAAGGCATCTATTTATGGGTTCTGTGACTACCAGTCGGTTTATCAGAGCTTAGTTCTGGGCCCTTCACTTCAAGAAAGACATGGAAGTGCTGGAGAGTGTCCAGAGAAGGGCAACAAAGCTGGTGAAGGGTTTAGGGAGTCAGTCATAAAACACATGGCTGAGGGAGCTGGGGGTGTTTAGCTTAGAGAAAAGGAGGCTCGGGGGACCTTATTACTCTCTACAACACCTGAAAGGAGGTGGGGATTGGTCTCTTCTCCCATGTAACAAGTGACAGGACAAGAGGAAATGGCTTTAAGCTGTGCCAGGGGAGGTTCAGTCTGGACATATTCACTGAAAGTGTGGTTAAATACTGGAATGGCTGCCCAGGGAAGTGGTGGGGTCACTACCCCCGGATGTGTTTGAGAAACAACTGGACAAGGCCCTCAGTGCCATGGTTTAGTTGACAAGGTGGTGTTCAGTCAAAGGTTGGACTCACTGATCTTGGAGTTCTTTTCCAACCCCAATGATTCTGTGTGGGCCCTTTCTCAGGAAGCAGCACTCCCTCCCAAAGAAGGTCAAGTTTCAGTCAAAATGTCACTCAGAGCCTGTGACAGGGTTTTGGTTTTGTTCAGTTTTGGGTTCACATTACCAGAGACTTTAAAACAAGAGGTCAGATTCAAGCTACAGTTCCAAAGAAATCTCCAGCCCCCCTTCCCTCCAGCACAGGTGCCCCCTCTGCCCCCCAGGATCTGCTGCAGTATCTGTGGCACATCCAGGTGGATGAGGTGAGGGGGATCACAAGCGTTAGGCACATCAGCATCACCATGACTTCCTCACGTGTTCCAAGCTGCTGAACAATGTGAAAATCCATCGAAACAGGACAGCTGTAAAAGACAGTCTGTATCCAGGAGAAAACAGCTCTGTAGGATCACGTGACCTGAATCAGGCAGTATTTTGATGGCATGAATTTAGCAGCTGGGGAGGGCATGTATTACATACCCAGCCTTTTTTTTCTTTTTAAATACAACTGCTCTGCCTGTCTCTGGTTTCATGGGGCCTGTTGTTTACCCAGAACAGGTACAACGAAGACCTGTGTCTTGAAGCCCAGAAGTACAGCACAGTACAGGAATTAGCTAATGTCCAGGAAGGCTGCCTGGGCAAACCACTGCTCCAGCTGTGTGGAAGAGATCTGAATCACCCTATCCTGGCTGTTCTAGCCTGACCTGCAGGATGTACTTGCCACCTTTCTCTACAAGCCTTTTTTTTTTTGTGTAAGGGCTTCATTGCAGCGTCCTCAGGCACACCTCACATCATAAAACTACTGTCAGCATTTTGTTTCTGGCACAACCATATTTTGGAAGGGGGGTTGTTGGGCGTTTTGTTTTGATTTTTTTCAGATTGATTGGTTTTTAGGTTGGGGGGGTTTTGTTTATTTGTTTTGCTTTTTAAAAAGGAGGGAAGAGAGAAACAAAAGTCCTGCTTACACCGCAATTTTACTGCTCCAAAAGTTTCAGAAAATTTGCCTGTCAATATTAAAGCAAACAAGGTCTTCCTTCATAAACCTCTTACTTTTCATTATTTTCCTCCTGATCTAGCCTTTGTCAGACCAAGACAGAAATAAAGAGTTTAAATTCTAAAGCTAAAAAGGGCAAAAAATACTTATCACCCTACACTTGCCTCTATTTTTGCCCCTTTTTTTGTTTAGCTCTGTAGCTGCATCTTATCCTGATCTAAACCATCCTTCCTTTCTCTGTCCCCATTCCCTTTTACAGCTACTCCTGCGTAAATCAGATTTCTCTCAAATAGCTTCTGCTAATCTGACAGCTCAGCAGGGACTAACCCCGTCACTTCCTGCCTAAAGATAAATATCTGCTATAGCATAAAAACTGAATGAAAAGGAAGGGATGCTCTAGGTCAACAGCTATCTTTGTATCACTGAGGGGGTGGGACACAGGAGAAGAGTAAAAGCACCTCAAACAGTATCTTTGCCACCAAAATAACAGCTCTGAGATATGGAAAAGAGGTGAACCATGCCTGCCTATCCACCAGGCCACAGCAGACCTGATGAATGTGGCTCACAGTTTCTATTAAAGGCCAGTGTGGATGTTCCCTATTTAAACTTTTCAAATTTTTCTCATATCAACCGTTATTACTCCCTTTTACACTCTCAATAACACATCCAGCCATCTCTCATCACTTGAACAGGGGTGATCTCACAAGGTTACAAACCCTCCTGTCAAGAGGGAATAAGCCAATACAGAAAACATAACCCAGTCTATAATCCCTTCTGCCCTACACATACATCCACTTCCAAGTCTAACAGAACAGTCACATATCCTCGTTTCTTCCTCACTCCTCATTCTTTGTAGTGATGGAGGCAGGAGGTGAGAAGAAGACAGGATATTGCGGGAATTTCAGGATGGGTGTTTAACGCCAGCTGCCTCGTGCCCCATGTCACATCACAGGTGCCACACAACTGACATTCAGTCTCCTGAAACTGTCAGCATGTGTGTATCAAGAGAAAACAGAAGGAAGCCCAGATTTATTATGTTCAAATGATCACACTTCAGGCACATCCAAGCTTGACACATGAATTAGGAATGACAGGAGCAGATGCTGTAAAATACATTTTAAGAATAACACATAATTATGATAGCTCATCACACCTTTCCTTCAAGTAGCTGCATTTGCTGTAAATCCTCCTGCTTCTTTATTCCCCTGGCAATGGGAAGCCTCACTTTCCAGAGGATTATCTGCACCATTAGCCATCCTCCACCAGCCAGGCACCACTAATGAGAGCAATGCCTGGAATACTCCCCCCAGCAAGAAACCCAGGAGGTAATTACTGTTGTGTTTGCAGAAACACAAACTGACTCCAGACTCAAATAACAGAGCAGGAAGAGCAGCCAAACTACTCAGGACCACTGTGAGCACCTGGCTGGTCACTGGGTACCCAGCGTGGCTGGGTTTGTTCCCTGATTTCAGTCTTCCCTTTCTGTTCTCACACTTAAACACACGCTGATACTGGCCTGGAGAGATGTGGGAGAAGCAAAACAGCAACAAACAGCAACATCCACAGTCAGGGATGGGGTTGCTGGCTCACAAGCACATGCTGCCAGCTATCAAGACATGCTGTCACACACAGACAGAGAAGGTGTTGCTGATGGCAGCCGAGTAGAGGTTGAAAGATTAAGGGACATCCAATTCCCACCGCAGCAGCCTCCAGTGAGTCCTGCCAGTCTGGGGCCCAGTCCTCAAAATAAGCATTTGCAATTGTCACACACTGGGAAAGATAGTGCAATTTTGGTTTGAGAGTCAAGGAATCCAATCCTTGGTTCTTACTTTAGAGAGATTTTAAAACCTGATGTAATATCCTAGAGAAAATTAGCAGCACCATCCATCACTGGAAAAGATGGTCAGAGTTTTGTTTCCACTCAGCTGGTTTCAGGTCCAAGGAAGATTACTGTGAAATTACATCATGACAAAAACCAGAGTCCCTGAGCTGGGCATTGAGAAAACAACACTGGGCTACCAGGGAAATGCACACTAATACATTTTTTCAGTAGAAGGCTAATGATTTTGGAGACAGTTGATCTGTACATGACCATTCAAAGGATATTTCAGTCTTGTCTTGGGCTCAAGTTCCTCCCATCTCACTATTCCTCCAAGAAGCCACAAAAGACAATGCAGCAGCCTCCCAGAGAAATCAGGTGATTGCTGCCTGTGGATTCCTGTTTTTGCTACAGAAAAGGCTGCATTTTAAAAAAACTTTTGAGAAACTTTTGTGCTATCCTGTTACCAACTGCAAATATAAAAATAGAGCAAGGAACAGGTACTGGTTAATCTTCAAGTTAGTTTGGTTAGAAAATGTGCTCCATGTTTTCATCTTGGAAAAGCTGATGTGCCTTTGTTACTCAAGAGACAAAGCACATTAAAACAGTCTCAAGTCTATGGTGAAGTTGATTAAGCACTCTTTACTATCCTCTCCCTTTGAGATCTCTCAGTTTAGGGTTGCATCAGGTTTGGAGAATGCGAGATAAGGTAGCAATTCACCAGGGCAGCCTCTTTCCTCTGCATTCAGCCCATTGCAGCAGTCACAGAGCACTGGGGATGTGCTCCTCGGAAAAAATATAAAATAAGAAAAAAAAAGTCATGTTCAGTCTTAAAGAGAATGGTCTAAGTCAGCCTTCCAGAATGTAGCACTTAGACTCTGGAAAACTTCATTCTTGGATCCCAGTTTTACAGCCTGGCCTTAGGCACGCATCTGGTTTAACCAACTCCATTTTACACCTTAGCAAAAACTAGCAATTGTCAAGGCGTTTCCTAACTGCCACGAATTGTTTTCCTAGATATATATCCTTTACTGTCCATTGTTCAATTTATTTTTAACTAAGTACTTCAAGTTTTAGCCTTGATCTTGGTGCTCCTTGAGCAATTCTTTTCCTCTGTCTGGATGCTAATGCATTTCAGAGAGTCTGTAAATGGCTAATAAAAATTTCACCATTTCCCTGATCAGATTACGGGAAGATATTAGCTTTATCTGTTCTCTAACTGCTAAGGAGAAAAGCAGGATAGAAGGCTCTATGGAGAAATGAAGGGAAATATTTTGTTGAAGGGGTCAAGACATGGGAATGGAGAATAATGAATTCAGTAGAAAGACCAGATGTGTAAGGCAGCACTACTTCCTGAGAGTAATTTTGCTTCACCAAGTTCAATTAGAAGCAGCTAGGAAGGTAAATTTTTTGCATTTATTTAACTACAGACCAAGAATCTGGAAAGGGAGAGAAGCACCAAACAAATGTCACAGCACACAAGCTATCACCACAAACTTATAGAGACCTTCGTGTCTCTTAAATACTTTGCACACAGTAGTGCAGCAGGGCAAGCCCTACATCTCAGTGGCTACAAAGGCTTTTGCACATTGTAAGAACCTGAATGAACTCATGCATGATGGTGAATTAAGTCAGCATAATGCAGGTTCATGACCAAATCTGCCTTTATAACCCAGTTCAGCACTTTTTCCCCCTCCCTTGCACAGCCCGAGGCAGGGTAACCTCAGGAAGTTGCACACGCAACAGAAAATCACCCACTTCCTCCCTTAATATGCTCTCATACCAGTTTTCTATAGTCCTCACAATTTCCCCACCTCTTCCAACTACGGTGCACACATCTTCCTTTGGTTATCAACAAATTCAAAGGAACACTGGAGCAAGCTTCTTGGCCACTGCAAACAGGTCAAAATTTCCCAGCAGAAACCAGGAGCTAAACAATTTGACCTGAACAGTATTCATTTCAGGAGTGAACCAGCTCTGTTCGAGGCAGTCCCCCAAAACCAACAGGTTAAGCAAACGCTAGGTATAATTTCTCAGCTGTTGGTTATATGTCAGTGTTTGAATTAATTTATCTGACAAAAGGCACTTACATAAAACAGTGATCAAGCAAGGTCACAATGACGCTTGTCCCTCTCAGAGCAGCTCCTTGCTCCTCCAACACCTTTGCTCACTATGCTGTGCACAACAACTTCGGCCTCAGCCACTCTGATAATCAGTTGAGCTACAGAGTTTCTCCATGGAAGCAGAACCTGGCCTCAGGCTTTTACAGGACACCTGCAGCAGAGAGAATGCAAAACGTGAGCAATGGCTGCTGCGGAAGCCTCCTTCCACCAAGAGAAGCTGGAACATACAGTGACACAGGAGGCAAACTGAGATCCAACCACACATTTCAGCAGGGATCCAGCAGGGTACAATTGTGTAACTGTTGTCCCAAGTGAACTAACACACACCAAAACAACAAAAACTTTCCTGTTTCACCCCCTAGCACAAACATTTCTCGAGAGTTTAAGGACTCCAAACCCCTCTGCACTTCCAAGAGCTACTTTGGCTTCTCCTTCTGAGGGCTGAGCCTTCACCAAATAGAATGAGGGATGGAGGGTTGTGAGCCAGGACACCCTGAGGTCAGGGGAACATCAGGGTGGTTGGTACCTCATCCAAGGCACACCCACCTGAGCAGGACAGGACCAGATATGCAACCTCATTCTGCTGCTGGCAACTGCAGCATTAAAAACATAAGAGCGGAGCTTTATGCATATGAACAAATGTTTTAATTGCTTCTAATCCCATCTGTACTACACTTTCTTCTCCTAGACTTTACCACATTTGAGTTGCTTATAAACATCTCAGCTTACTAAGTCTAAAGAGTCAAAGTTTTGATCTTTGCATCGTATTCAGAGAGACTTTCCTACTGTGTTAATATAAAGATGCTTCTTCAGCATGTTTTGACACAGCTGCCTCACTCAGAAGTGGCAGAACACCTCTCCCATGAGACATCCTGGGAAGAGTCAACAGGAGAATTAACCAGAAAATCTGCATGGGAAAGGCAGATGTTTATATGGGAGAAGAGCTGCCACTAATTACAGCTATTACAGCACTGAAAGGTATCAGTACAAGTTCACGTTCAATGGGACAACATGTTATGATACAAAACATTCTACAAGGCCTGATCTGACCCAATTCCCAGAAGCTGTACTTTATTAACAAGTGTTATTAACTTCAGTGCAATTACTCAAACAGACAGGTATCCACAGACAAGTCCTGATTCAGTAACCTCTGAAACGTGACTGAAGCTCTGGAATGTGGGTAGTCAGCATTACTTAGAATGACTCAGGTCACTCTAAATATAAGATACCCATTTTGCCTTATAGCTTTAGAGGGTTTTAAACCATACATAAAATGATCTCATTGTGTGGTGCTTTGCACCTTCTTGCTCAATCAAGTGTTGCTAAACAGGAGCATTAAGTGATTTATTGTATAGTAGAGAGCACTCCATAGAACACACAGTACAGAGAATTCCACTCTAATTCTATCAGCAGTTTGCTGTGTAATTTCTGGCGCAGGCAATATATTACTGTGTCCTGTATGGTAATTTATAAACCCTTAAAGGTTTATAAGGGCTGAAAAGGATGCATTGCATAATGATAGATGCTACAAAGTAAGTCTTATTTTGAAAGAGTCAGAGAATCTTCTGATGTTCAGCAATCAAATAGTCTCTACAGAACCATCCCTCTATCATTTGACTTCTTTCTCTCTGTCACTGGGCAGTCACAGATCTGATAAAACTGAGGTACAGAAATGTGTAAATGGAGCAGAAGGAAGATGCATGCAAGTCTGGATTGGGTCACCATCAGTTAGTGGACTTGTGCTAATTTATACCAAGAAAGTTTGGGACTTGTGTACACAAAGTTTTACTCAGAATGTAGTTCTCCCGAAGAAGTGATTTCTGGTGTTAAAACCTTCTTCCCTTCAAGGAGGTCCCAGTTTCAACCTTCGGACTTTGGAGGGGGGAGATAGAAAAAATTATAATCCGTGCATATTTCCCCTGTTTTGGCTCCCCTTTTTTGGTCTTTGTATCTTATATCTCATTCCCCCCTTGGCTGATTCCCTGCACTAAGGTGGAGGAGATAAATAAGCATTCCTGTGCTTCAGACACACAAAGCTTTACAACGTCTGTGGCTATTTTTTGGGTATTAGTCTGAAACATCTTAACCTAAAGCCAGGGAGTACAGCAGCTTAAGGAAAAGTCCAATAGAATTCACTATGAAAAGCACATTCCCTGGGAAAGATCCACACCTCCTGATGCATGCTCAGGGTCTGCATACACTTGCCTGCTTCCCCTAGCTCCGAGGAAAATCCTTGGCTCCGAGCAGAATGCCAGCACTGTGAGGAACCCAGCCCTTCACCTGGCCTTGGAGGAGCCATTTCTCAGCTGGCTCAGCCCCAGCAAGGAGACCGACCCAGGACAGAACACACTGCTCCTGCCACCTACCTACTCTTACTTTGTGGTAGAGCAGGAAGGTCTTTAGTGAAGTGAAATTAGCAGAAAGCCCTGAATTTCCATCAGTTGTACTCAGCAGGAAGGAGATACCACATTCACATCTCCCTTGGGAGACCATGAGTACTTCCAGAGGAGACTTTACCAGTTGGTATCTGTCACCTTTAAGAACCAGGGTGGATTGAATCCACTCCCAGCTTCAAGTCCCATAACGCTCTGGCTAACAATCTCTCCCTCGCCACAGGACACAACACAGAATAACCTGCTATAAAAATAAAATAATGCAGGGTCTTCAAACAGTTTTACCTTTAAGTTGTATGTGGCCATTTTGCTTCTGAAGCACAAAAATCATACAATATATTCCCTTCCCACCTCCATTTGAAATTTGCTCCCGTACTAAACCCAGGTCAAAACCTTTTGTCATTCAAAACAGGCCTGTGCTTCCAAGCAGTGCACAGACTTCAGCAGCAAGTAGCAATATAAAGGGTTGCACCTAATGAATTATGGCCAGCTCAGTTAACAGTTCCTTGTGGACAAGTTGGAAATACCATAAATAACAGCCAAGGAGAGAGAGAATTTTGGAAAACTCTTGCTGGATTTTAAAAAATAACAGCCACGGAGAGAGAGAATTTTGGAAAACTCTTGCTGGATTTTGCTACAATTAGCTAGAAATTCACTCATTTTATTTAGGAAAAAAAAAAAGCAGCAAGGGATTATATGCATGAGGTGCTTGGAAAGAATGGGTGCACTGGAAGGCAAGACCATGCTGCGAGGTGCTTTACCTGCAAAGCTGCACACAGGAATTCAGACAAAACGTGCTCACTGCAATGGTGCAGACAGCAGCATGTAGATGACAGCCTGTGCTGTCCCCTTGCTGATCTCTGATCAGCTTTCTTGAACTGCCTTTACCACGCTGTTGTTGCTGTCTAGTGCTGGATACAGCCCAGGTAAATTAATGCAGGTATCTGGTGAGTCCTATACCCAGTGCCATATCCAGGAAAAATCAGAAAATTTCATCTACAGTGATACAAGGGGAACAGATCAAAGACAACTCCTATCAGCTTTCTCTTTGCCTTAAAAGAAAACATTTCCCTTACTTGTACCACCAAGCACATGCTGTTCATGTGCAATGGCCCTGTCTTTTAGAGATGTGCACATAAAGGGCAGGGTACAGCGTGGAGGCAGGTCAAGTGGTACAAGGGAAACAGGCTGAAAAAACCCAACCAAACACCTCACACCAATCATCACCCATTCCATGCTTTTGTGAAGATCTTTGATATTTGAAAACAGCTGCCAAATCTTTTGAACAAACAATTTTTAGCCTGAAGAGATGGCGGACCCTTTGCTGCCCTTTCTTTGTGGGTGGATGGCATTATTTCTTCTCCTCAGCTGAAGGGCAACAGCATTTTGAAAAATGAATTACAAAATGGGAGAGCTGCAAATACTTGTCTAAGTATTTGAAACAAATTGCTTTGTTTGCCAGAGAGGGAAGGTGTTTATATGAAGAAGGATCACTCTTGTACAGGCACCTTCAGAGACAACACACATTCACAGTGGAGTTCCCACAGCAGCTCACCAGTGAGCATGAGCACAAGCAGCTCATGCCTCCAGCGGGATTAATAGAGCACTTTCTCAGTTCTCATCCCCACCCAGAAGCTGGCATTCTGAGGCCTGCAGTAAGTGATCCACCACCAACCATCTGTCTTGCTGCCGTCCCTAATAAACATGCTTTATTTCTTGCCGTTTACCTCGCCTTGATGTGTCGCTGGAAAACAGAAGCCTGCAATTTGGGAAAATTACTCCTCTGCAAAATTTGAAGACTTGTGGTTTGACGTAACACATCACAAGGAAAACAGATCCGAAGGTCAGTGCTCCCAGAAGTACACCCCTCCATTACCCCAGGAATTAGTGGGGAGAGTAATTTGGCAATACAGGCTGGGCTTCTCTGTTGGCATTCTTCACAGTCCTGCAGAGGGTCCTCTGACCCTTTCCTACAACAGCCCCCCAGCTGTGGCAGCATGTGCCACATGCTGTCAGTGCCAAGATCTGGCACAATTTACTTACAAGTCTTTAAGACAGACTCTGCTGCCTGTTCTGGGCTCAGGCTGGAGAGAAAGGGAAAGGGAATGCTCCCATTTTAGCTTTGGATTGTTTTGAACACACGATGACAGATGCTCTGCAGTGAGGAGGGTTCTGCAGCATGAGAGCACACAGACGCAAATGCCTGTGACTGCAGGAGATGGGGAGAAGAGCTCACACATGTTCTTGCCCAGCCAGGTGACCCTGCTGTATTCTGAGCAGCAGTGATACAACCTGGGCTCCAGCTGAGATGTCTCCGATCTCCAGGTCATGTGTTTCTGTCATGAACACCACGTTAAAAACCTCACAGGAAACAATTCAATGTGAAAGCAACTGAAAGCTCACACCTTGGTATTTGTTTCCATGCCCTCAGTCCAAATGCCTGGGATTGTCATGGCATGAAGACATTTTCTGCCAGGCTTCAAGGAAGAGCAGTGGATGCTTTTTGTGAAGGAAACAGGACTTGCTGGAAAACAGCGCTTCTGAAAAAGGCTTGGAGAGCACCACAGCAAGATGTGCCCTCTGGCAGCAAGCACGGAGAAGACAGACCTTTGTGGAGCACGGACTGATCTCCACCCCATGCTCCTAACTCAGAACTGTTCAACTGTTCCGCATTAGCTACAGAAAGAGCCAGACACATCCAGATCTTATTTTACCAAAGGTTTTTGTACAGGCTGAATCATCCTGCAGGTACAGTTAGCCTTCATCAATGAGGAAGACCTGGTGAGTGACAGATAACCAAACTTCAGTAGCTAGAGGTGATGACTGTCATCCTTGCAACAGCTGTATCAAAGGCTTCAGTGACTTGGAAATCATGAAATCAAAGGGGAAAATGAGAATGCACAAAAGTAAAGGAAAACACTTATTCTTAATTTTTCTTGGCTTTTTTTAGATATGAATTTCACTGTGACTTATAACTCCACATGCAGTAGCCCTTTTTTTTTTTTTTAAAAAAAAGGTACTAAAAGACCAGAGCACTATCAACAGAACCCTATACACTTCCCAGTCCACAAAACTGTGCCTATAGCCAGTCTCCCATTTCAGAGCTTCTTTCCGGATCCCGAAGCTTTCTTTCAGTTCTCTTTACAGCTCCAGGAACATTTTGAGTTGTAGATCCTGAGCACACAGTCTCTCTCTACTTGAAATCCACTTGTCACCTAGACAAGACAACCACGCACATTTTTCAGAACTTCTCACACTGCAGAATGATGCTGGTTCCATGCCTTCCAAAATTCCCTTCAGACAGCACCTGGGGGTCCCTTCCATTAGCTATCCAAGGTGAACCTAAGACACCCATTATTTTGCTGAGGTGATCTGTGCCCATAAATCCCTGCACACTGAGAGGTGCTTGAACAAGACCCTGTGATACAGAGATGATCACCTTGTCACATTAGAAACTGATCCCATCCCCTGCCAAAAGCAACTATCACAACCTAAAATATCTTTGTTCTCCTTCCTTTTTCCTTAAAAAAAGGACTCCTACTCAGACACAGCAAAGGGGATTCATTTCAAGAACAAATTTAAAGCACATACACATCAGAGGGTTACGAAGGAATGAGCTCACACTCTCTGGGACATCTTGCTTCGGTTCTCTCAGGTCCAAATTATACAAACACATAGGACTGTACTTAATTTTAGTACAGAAACCAGCAAGTTTTGTAGTGCAGGTGTGGAAACTAGGGTAGGGACACTCCCATCTGCAGAATCAGGGCCCAAGTCATGGCCTCTTACTGGAGTGAGGGCTGAGAAATATTTCCCTCCACAAGACAGAGATCACCAAAGTAAAATCACACAATTGGAGTAGAAACTGAGAAAAAACCCAACAACCCTGTTGGTAAAGCCACAGTGGATGGATCTGCAACACCCGTTTAATTTAGTTTGTTAACTTGGGGAAAAACTGCAGTCTGAAGAACTTTTCATTTCTACTTGAATCCACATAGGGCACTTAAACAAGCGTTCGAATATAGTACATGTTACAGCAAAAACACCAAAGGGTTAAGCCCATAATTACGTAAAAGGGAACTAGGGAAGCACCAACATTCAGATGGAGGGCATAAGCCTAGTGCATTCCTAATCTCAGCTCAAATATTGGAGCAGCAATTTTAAGCAAGTGTTGTGGCCACCTTCTCATTGTTGTCAGGCTGGAATTTATTCGGCTGCACCTTACCTCCCAGAAGCAGCCTTGGGAAAAAAAAAAAAAAGGGACTTGTTTTTATTGCCTTGTGGAGGCATCCGCTCAGCAATAAATAGCGCAGCATTCATTTAGCAATACCCCCTTTCCTCCACCCACTCAGCCTGGGCTAAGCTTTTAGCACCTCATAGTCTATTCATTCTTAAAAGCCTTCAGGATGCAAACAAGTACTCAGAGGGGATCAAGGATCTGTGCCTTCCTGTGTATGAATCATTACAGCAGACTCACCATGTTTAAGTGAGTCTCAGTAAAGGTGCTTTTATGAGAGTTTCTCTCCAAGAGCATGAACAGAACGGTTGAGTAGAACATTCCAGTCTGCACAGGCTTTTGAAATGCAGCTGCCTCTCCTCAAGTGCCTGGCCCTGGGATGTGTCCAGCATCATCAGCAGGAGCCCGGGCACTCAGCTGAACTGCTGTTGTCTGATTGCTCCCTTCCCAAATACCGTGACTTACACGGCAGGACTTTTTGCGGCTTCACTCACAACTTAGAAGTTTCCTATCACAAACAATTATCTATTCAATGTTTTAGATAGTTTCACACTCTGAGATGCATTGCTGGTCTTCCAGAAACTTGGCATAGCATGTTGACAGATGGTCTGTTTGGCATGTGAGGAGCTTTGTTTTTTTGCTTTGGTCAGATTCAGGAATTTGGCCTGCCCCAGGTAGCAGCTTATTTTACTGGCTTTCTGTATTGATATAGAGATCAAGGATCTCAATCATAAGCAGTCCTGCTGAGCAGGAGCTGTACGAATGCTGAACAAAAAGACAACTCATGCTTTTTACTTCACTTTGAAATAGATATTTAGATGTGAGACAACAAGATCTTTCTTCCTCACAATAAGTACGTGGAGCAGCATAAAGGAAGATGGCCAGCAGAAAGAAAGTTCTTTCATGGAACTCCCCAGAGGAGGGGCTGAATAGATTGGTAAGCAGGCCTAGATCTGAAACAGGATTTGGGACACTTCTAAAAAGCAGTGGTTCAGTGCGTTTTCTTCTCCGATCACTTAAAATCACCCAGACAAATACATGCACACACACAGCAAACACAGATTTCACTTATGTTCCCACCAGTGTCTGGTTAACTTTTTTTTAATGCATCCATTCTGTACTCATAAAAGCAAGCACACACACACAAAAAAATCCTGTGAATTCCAATCTTTCCTTTTGGATGATGATTTTACTGTTATTATTTCTACACACACACACTCCTGACAACTGTATAGTTTATTGCAAGGCCCTAAAAAAGCCCAGAGAATGCTGACTAACCCTCTTTTTGAGGGAAAAAATAAATGATGATGCGGACAGCTGTGAGACATAAGCTGGTCTAAGTATGAAATTGCAAAGCCATGAAAACAAAACTCCTGTACATGCCTACGGAGAGCGCTGTACACATGCTCTGGCACGATAGTTCTTCCTCACTGTCACACACACGCTACCTTTGCATCAGCTAGTGCTGGGACCTCGGATCTAAAGAGCTGCAGAGCCTATTAAATGCCTAATCACCCATGATTAATTCAAATGGAGCTTTCCCATTCACAGGAGCACTCCCTGCTTCCGAACAAGAACTGCAGTGTTCTCAATTGTGTCTCAGCACGCTCTATAAAGTGTGATGAAAGAGGACAAGAAATTTTCCTCGAGAAAGACAACAGTCTACTCGTGTTTTAATAAACTTGTACATTTAGTTCTTCATAAGTGCAGACTTTTATTACCTGTGGCAAGCCAAAACTGCTAAGCAACACACGCCTCTGGGGTAGTCCCTTTAGAACTCTCAGAGCCTAAATTAACATGCCAAACACGCTAAGGTTTACTTCTCTTTGTCCCTCTCACAGTTCCATCTGCTATTTCCTTGAAGTGAGACCCAATTTCAACAGCACGCACCACTCACACGGAGAAAGATCCATTCTGGCAGGTTTGTAGCTACATCTGCTGTTCCTTGCATAAGACTTGTATATTTTAGAAATGGCAAGTCACGTCCTTGGCAGCCCATTCTCACCTGTGTACTACAGCAGACAAAAGCTAAGTAGGTTTCTCTGAATCAGCCTCTAGCTGCAGGGTACATGTAGGTGGAACTATTTCCCTCAGGTAGTCCTTCTTCCTCAAGGAAGAAGGTGGGTGCGAGGTAAGAATTTTTCAAAGACTTATTATTCAGACAATTCTACAGCACCGGGAATGGCGCACTGAAAAGGCACCATACACCTCACAGACAGGAGTGCACACCTACAGTGGAGAGAGGGAACGAGATGGGGTACACAGACAGGGCCCACACACACACACAAAAAAAACAGCAAACAAATAAAACCTCCAAAAGAACACACCAGATTCTATAGAGGTCTTGCACTAAGGCACACAAAATCATCAGTTCTAGCCAAAAGTTCCACACAGAATCCTTAGATGACATTCTAAGCTCTCTCAATGATTTCTTGGTCACTCCCTGCCTCAGTTTCCTCAGTTACACAACTATGAGATTAATTTTTATTTGCCAGTACTGACGGAATGTGGATAACAGCAGTCAGGGGCGGGAGGGAGAGGGTGTGCTGTTTTCCTCTTTTACTCTGGCACACTGCCCATAAATTACTGCTTCATTTCATGCAAAAGCTCTGATTTTTTTTTTCTTTTAACAACTGCAGAAGCCCCAACCTTGGCTTGGAACATCCATTTCCAATTGAAAATGCCCAGAAATTCTCTCCCAATTGTAAAATTTCATGTGGAAGAACCACAGCATCTGCAAGAGCCAAATCCTGCTTCTATAACCCCTATGAAACGTAAAGAGATGCATAAACCCAGCATGGAGGAAGAAAAGCTCCTCCAGTACTGTGCTGAGGCAGCCAAGCCTCTCTCTTGCCATCAGTTGTACCAAATGACGTCTTGGTACTTCAATTCCAGCCAGACAACAATGTAAACGTTATCCTACGGAAAATGAGTTGTTGTAACAACAAAAAGAGGTGTTACAAGCTTCCAGGTAAGTAGAGACAAGCAAGAAACTAAAATGGATAAAGTAAGTGCAATCAAAAGAGAACGACTTAACATCACAGAAATACATGCCAGGAGCTCCACACTCAGCTGGCCCAATCCAGCTCTCCAAATATACCCGGAGGGTGAAACAAGCTGCTCCCTCACACACGCTGTGACCAGGGTCTGCACCAGCAAGATAACACTGAGATAAATGAACCCAGAGAGCACAGAGCCTTCCTTCCCTGCTGCCCTGGGCCTTCCCCACCTGGCCCTGCCAGTTCCATGCAGGCAGGGCTCTCCTCCGGTGCCTTTGGGATGAGGGGACACGGCCAATGCTTCACTCTCCCACTCCCAAGCTGTTCATTCCTACGGCAAATACAATTTAACACAGCTGTTTTAAACACTCTGCAAACTGAGCCCACCCACCTCTGCTGACCGGAGGGCTCACAGTCCTCCTGCCCAGCCCCGAACCCCATCAGCTGAACTGGTGTCTCTGGGCACCTGGGTGTTTTCAGACAGTCACAGCCCCTGACAGTGGCAGCCATCATCCCTCGGCTCTGAAGAGGGAAGAAGGAAAGTGAGACATTTCTAGAAAAGAGTCACCTTCTTCCCTTTGTCCTGCCCGGGCTGTTAATTGACTCCCCGTCGAGAGAAGTACACCAGTCCCTCAGCACTTCTCACAGGCAGGCTCTGGAGCCTGTGGGGAAATGACACCTTTGCCCAGGGCTGAGATGGGGATGGGCAGAACTTTGGAAGCTCCTTTCTCCTCCTGGTATACTGCAAAGTTTGCAAAGTCTTGGGATTTGTTTTCAAATTAGCAGAGTTCTTCAGGCATCACAAGGCTGTATTCTTGCAGTACAGAAGAAGACATGGGCTACTGTGAAATGTCCGTCAGCTGAGGTATGGCATTGCTCTGAAAACCATGAGGTGATATGAGGCCAAAGCACACAGTTAATGCAGTTTTATAAGATCTCTGCACAGCCACAAGTCACTGTATGATTTTACATCCTGCTCTGGCCATCCTGGCAAACTACTTCTACCTCCCTTGAGCTGACATCCACCTTTACTGTAAGTATGAAGAATAAATGAAACTTTCTTCAACAGGGAGGTTAACCTGCCTTAGAAACAAAAAACCCAAACAAACAAACAAAAAACCCCAAAACAAAACCAAACAAACAAACAAAAAACCCAAACAAAAATCCCAAGTGTGGTTAGGGCTATAAGTTTCCCTGACACATCAGAATCATCAGTTTCCTGGAAAGGACCATGGGTCTGACAGAAAACTCTGACCTACTCATTTCCCAGGAAGAAGACTTTGTGTTGTAAAGTCTGTCCTCCTCTGTCAAAAAAGGAAGCTATAAGACTAAGACTTAGTTCATTCCTCCCACACATAATTCCTTTAAAGTACCACACCAGTGCCCCAGGTTGATGCTGCTTATTCAGTTTTCTTCATAGTTCCCAGCTTGTCCTTAGAAATCATTTGTCCTGTAACTTCATAGTAAAATTTACCTACAGAAGGTACACAAACTCCCAACTGGCTGCCAGATGGCAAGAAAGCCATCTGATTTTTATTAACTTCATTGGATTTGAACCTAGGATCTGAAAAGCCCCACATCTCACAGCCAGTCCTTGGCTGAGTCCATTCCCTGCTGCTCTCCTTTCTTTGAAGATTCAGATCCCATTCACACAAGTCTGGCCAAGCACCACCTCCAGCCTCAACTAAACTAAACTCAGCTACACATGTGAATGATGAGCACAAACCTAGCAATGCAAATCTGTGAAACACAGTGTTTGAGCAGACACTTGGAGGTGTTCTCTCCCATGACAAGTGTAGCCAAGCCATGTGCACCTGAATCTTCCAGAAAAAGCACTTCAAATACAGTAATGATTTTAAATTCACAGTTAAGTGTGACTGCTCACACCACATTGCAGTTTAAAAGCCACAAGGAAAAGGTGTGTTAATCAACCCAAATGTATGGCAAAGCTTATAACAAAACCCAGCTCTCTCTGCCTATAGTGTTAAGCTGTAGCTAGAAACACAATCTTCCTTTATATTAACATGTCCTCTGCCCAGTGTCATTGAGAATAATTAGATAAAAATTGTAGCAACATAACTGGAATGGAAATTAGTTGGAAGTCCTTGATAAGACTGTCTTCATTGCAAGGTGATATCGTTTTGTTGGCTCCCAGCTGACACACAGAGAACTGGCAATTGCTTTGTGGTCTTGTATGGAGCCTGAAATGGATGCATTCCCACCTCTTAAGCTGAAAATTGAATGTCATGCATTGATTTTCTGCTCAGCCTTGATGTGTCCTTCACGACCCGAAGCCTCAGGCAGTTGCACTGAGAGCTCACCCTAGAACTGGAGGTTTTGACAGGAAAGTTCTGTTAGATGTTACACCATAACTTTGTTTGAAGGGTGTGGAGGAAATGCTGTCCAACCTGTTAACTGCGTAAAAGGCCTTTTGAACTGTAGTTACCTGTTGGCACAGAGCTCAGTTAGGCAATCTTAATTGTTTGCATTTGATTATACGTATAAAGAAAATGTGGAGCTGTGTCACACTGAACTAAGATATTTTCAAAAACACTTGGATAAACAGCTCGGGAACACACTGCATGAACACTTGGAAGTCTGCCAGGGGAAAAACAGGGGAGAGAGACCTCAGGTCAATCTTTTACATTCATTCATGTAGTTGTTCATCTATTCACAGTCACAGTCCACCTCCTGAAGTGCTAGGGGGTTTTGGTAGAGTACAAAGAAGGAAAGTTTTAAGTGGACAAAACACAGAATCAGTATCCTCATATGGTGGCCAGTCCTCGCATTTGGACTGGGTTCTCCCGCAGAGAACATTTCGGGAGAGTGAAGGTTCGTGGTTCAGACCCCCATGCACACATGCAAAGAAACATAGCAACAGGCCCTTATCATGGGGTTTTATGGGACTGGTGACAGCCTAAAAACACACACAGGAGAGCACACAATGTTCTGGTCACCCAGTGTACAGGCATCCCCCACTCCCTGTGGCCAGGCTCTCAGAGGACATTTATTGTGTAGTGTGGGAGTTCTGGTAATGGGGAGACTATCAGAGGTACAGAAAGGCAGCTGGTTTGGTTAACAGAGGATGCACTGTGACTGTTTTGTAGAGCAAAAATATAGCAATGACTAAGGGAGGAAAAACAGAAGATGAAGAACATATTTAATGTCAAAGGGCTCCAATGAGCATCCTGATTTTTAGCATCAGCCTTTTTGGGTCTACACATATTTATATGGAAGAATTTCTGGGTGGTGAAAAAGAAAATAAATGTAGCTCTGTAGGCTATATGTCAGAATATTCATGACAGCTGTAAATGATTTATAGCTTACCAGACACTGAGATCAGTGCTCGGACCACACTGGCTCTTTTCCCAAGGCAAGGCACAGGTCTGTATAACACAGAGGGATTAGGGCCTAGCTGTCCATCTGAGGCACTCATGGGACGTAAGGTTTCTGATGCCAGGGGAGAAAAAGTTTCCATTTACTGCCTCCTGGCTCTGCCCCATGAGCTGCAGCATGTCATATGCACTACTAGTGTTTCAGCCCCTTTATTTGCTTACAAAGCAGATGTTTGACAGGCACAGAAATAATTCCTTCAAGATCTGCAACAGCTGTGGCCAGCTCTTATTCAGATAAGAGGCCCTATATTTCTGCAGCCACCCAGCCAAGGCCTTATGCAACTTGGTTAAATTGCCTTCTGAGACACTGCCTTGCCAGCTCGAGTAAGTGGCAGATACCTCTCTATGGGAGAAGAAAATAAGTCTTTTGTTAGATGTCAGTTTGCTTTTCCTTTGGGCTCACATTTTGAAACACTTTATTTTTTCCTTGTTTTGGGAAGGTTTTCATAATGTGGAGTCTTCATGCATCAAAACATGTTCTGCTCCTGCCCCTGCCAGCCTTCTGTGCTCTGGTGTAGAGGCACGTCACTTCTGTCTCTGTAGGAACACAGAGCTTTCCTGAGGTCCATTGTTGGACTCACTGGTGCTGAGTGGCCATTTTCATAACCCCAAACCTCCTCTTCTCTTGCTGACACTGTTCACTCTGTGCAGAGTAAAGTCTACAGCTCACATGGGAAGTTTAAAAGGTGCTCTTTCTGGAACTAACATATCATTCTGTGACCATCCTTTAAGGAAGGGAAAAGAGAAACCAGGCTGAACTCACCAAAATACTCCTCTCAACAAGCAGAAGAGGGTCCCAAGACATTTTTGCACACAAATGGGAAATGTAGGAACACATAATGCAGAGGTACACCCTCTGTGTGGACACAAGCCATCTGCAATAGCTTAACACTGACCTGGTATTGTACCCACTCAATAGAGCAAGCCCAGCATCAGGGATTAGTTCATGGTCTCAACAGCACCAGGTGCTGTAGACTCAGCTCTTGTTGGCTTAAATGTGTTTTTCTATAGTCATTATCTATGGTGTTATCACAACTCCTTGGTTCACTGAAATAACACCTAGGTCAGAATTTAAACACAGGACCTGTGTATATGAGGCAACAGAAAGTTTACCTGGTACATTTCACATGTGGTTTTTTGATCCTAGAAGTAACAGGATATGTGCTGATGACATGGAAGAGCTGACACCAAAGCAGCCAGAATTAGCCCACAGATCTTTAATTAGGAACACCTTGGGGAAAATGCAGATAGAAGAAAAACTTCCATATTTCCAGTGAGAAGCTGAGAATAAAACTAAGCTTCATCAGTTCAGACATGAATTTCCCCTGGGTTGGTTGCTCTGGGAGTGGCCATCACAAAGGCAGTTCTAGGAAATAGAAAAACCACAGGTGAAGTTCAAAACAACATGACCACTCTTTGCAAAACTGGAGTCATAAAAAGTCAAAGGAACTATTAACACTTCACCCTTCTATTGTACCTCCTTCTGGAGGACTTCACTGGAGACACATGCCAGATTGTGACACCTTTACTCTGCACCTCACTATCTCCGTGACCCCATTTGATTCTGTGGTTCAAAGCAGCATCTGAAGTACAAAGGGTTCAGACTCCTGCCCTAGCTGGTGCCCTGTCAGTCAGTTTAGGATTGATGAAAATGTTGAGTCAAAAATTACTGTCGCTTTCCCTTGGCATTAGTTTTGATATTCAGATTCCAATGTAGCATCAATTACAAATGCAGAAGTCTGATAATCAAGGTATTTGTCAAGGAAAAACTGAAAATTACCTGAGGTGTTGAGCACTGCTCTCAGTGGTTGATACACTGCATATAGAACATTATTTACTGCGTGAAAAGGTATGAAGGGCTTTGTCCTGCTCTTACACCTCATCTTCCAGATTCAGATGAGGGACCATCCTAACTCCTCCTTGAAAAGGTCACTGAAGTCAGGCCCACTGAGGTAAGGGAGGATGAATCAGGAGCCTGCTCTGTGCTACATTTCACCCTTGCTGAAAGAAGGGTCACCCACAATGGCAATTCCACAGTGAGTAAAGCGGTGATCATTAGATCATCCCAGCATGGCACACTCCTACTGCTGTTACAATGATCCTAATAAAAAAAATCTTCATGAGGCTTCTCTTGGGTGTAGCTATCATTAATAAGCATTTCCTCTTGCAATTCATCTCAGTTAGTTAAATGATAATTCAACTAAGAAAGAATGCATTCCATACAGCATGACTTGATCGTCCAGGTAGCCAACATTTAAAAGAACTAAAAATATCTTAAATGTGTTTATGGACATTTCACAGTAGTAAGAAATTAAATTACATTAGATGGGAGTGGATTAGAATAATTTTTTTCTGGCCTATATTGTGGGGGATTTCTGGGAACTTGAAATCACATTGTGAATCCATTCTTCAAAGGAGAAAGAGATGGAGCAGAATTTCCTAGAGACTTGCTGCTGTTTCCTCAGCTCCCAGGTGCAAATTGTGTTGATTGTTCCCTTTTGGCCTCCTCCTCTGAATTTTGAGCGTCTAGAGAAAGTGCTCCTGAGCTCTTGCCCGGCTTGTTGAGGTAGGGACTGCCTGAATGTCTCCTGCCTGTACATGCCCTTCACAGCCCAGGACTGGGGCTCCTCTGCTCTGCCATAATCAGTCACCATCTTGGAATACTCACTGGAACCTTTCTGACTTTGTGTCATGTTCATGTGTTGAAGTGCCCACTAATACCAGAGATGCTTCAGTGTGGGAATCAGACCTAATTAGACGTTACACCTTCATGTTTCAGCCAGTAGCCCACATTTTGAGTCAAAGCAAGCAGCTGAAACTTTGATGGAGGGGAATGGAGCCCTCTTATTTATCAATGGCAAATAACAGTTGCCCAAGAAGATGAGGAAGAATGCTTTGAAACACCAGTGCAGCCCTGGGAGCTATTTCACAATAAAAATCTTCATTACAGTGTTGCTCTTTAACCAAGTATTTCCATTTCTGGTTCTCATTGCTGGTGTTTTAACTTACAGAGGTTCTTCAGAATGGTTAAGATCTTCCCTTCCCCTGTACAATTGCTCAACATGCTCACAGTTTTGAGACAATCCATATTAGTCAAGGGCAGAACTTGGACTGCCATGCCAGAATTTTGCATTCGCAACTTTTCTGCAAGCATATTTTTTGGTTTAACCCTCAGGTCAGACATCTAGCTGATATATATAGAAATTACTTTCTGTGGACCCAACTCAAATGAATCTGAGTGTCCAAAGAGGGAATTATTGTTTGCAACTGATTGCACTTAGAGTTGCGACACAGGGGAGAGTGGTTTTTTGCCTTTTTGCTTTTTTCCCCTTGTCGCCTTTGGAAATTTCACAACCTTCAGTTAGCCAGACTCTGAGTCTGAGCTGAGGATCTTGCAACACTGGTTTATCAATGCCACTGAAAAACAAATCTGTACAGCGTCATAACTTTCATTGATCCACAAGGTTGGATCTAAGCTGATAGCAGATCAGATCTCAGGAAAATCAAGTCAGATCTCTTGATTCAGACTGGCATGGAGTTTCAGCCTGGCAGCACATCAGCCTTCTGGTTAGCACAGAGACCATGGCCCACGGCTTCACCCAGGACAAACGCTGACACAGTGCGGTCAGTCAGGCGTGTCCCACCGCAAAGAGAGGCATTCTCATGTCCTGGGACCCGTGGGGCACAGCCAGGAGAGGCACAACAGACACGTTATAGTGCAGGGTCTTCGAAGCTATAGCCCAGGCCAGAGACCCAGATGCCACTCATCCAGATAACCCCATATAATCAATGATCACTAGTCCTGCTCTTGCCCAACAGGACAAGCTTAGAAATGCTCTCACTGATGCTTTTGGAATATGTGACCTGGGGACTGTTGGTTTTGTTTGCATTTTCCTCTTTATTTGCTCTGTTACTACGTTAATATAGTTCTCCCTACACGTTCTGTTGCCTGGATCTGTCCCATGATCTTGTTGGTGATGTCACAAGCAGGGTTATGACCACTTGTGACAGCACATGCTAAGACAACCCTTCAGAAGATTAGGAAGCCACTGTGAGGACTGACATCTTGAAGGCAGAAATTCCACTTCTGTGTGAAGTGTCCCATGTCAGTAAAACTTTAAAGAGGAGGAGAAATATGTGGAGCTCAATGAACTCTGCATCAAACACTGGATTCCTTTAGGTCTCATTCCATGCTCAACAGAGAGACAAAGGATCAGGGTATTCATGTTGACTTCATCCCTTTCATTCTGTGTTCTTGAAGGGAACAACTGAAAACGTGAGAACTGACCTTTCCTAGAACCTCTTCCACTTTTCCTGGAAATCAGTCTTCAGTCACATGATAGGGTTTTGCTGCTCTTTAGGAATTTCAGATCCTGACTGAGGCAGACTGTAAATAAGGAAACCTGATACCTCAAGGACAGAAGGAGAGAACAAGTTGTCCATAGACACACTGGAGTGTTTTCAAGCATTGCAATGTGTTCTGTGGTTTGTTTATAAATGTGCCTGTCTCTGAGAGTACACACATGTATATACACACACTCCTGCAGAGTACATACTATCATTTATTCTCCCACATCACTGGAGGCAGAGAGAGTCAGTCATAAACAAAGTGACATTCTCCAGGACAGGCACTGCTCCTTCAGCCTAGTCCCAGCCACAGCTCTCTCTTTGTGTCTGCAGCTCTGTGGTTTCGCACTCAGTTATTTTCTGGCATAAGGCAGAGATTGCAGCGCCTTGTTTATGGGTGCAAACAGGTATATGAACACCCACAAGCTACCACTCAATACCAGCCCCTCTTGACTGGTTGCTTACTAAAACCCTGTCTGGCTTTTAAGGAATGTATCTGACTTTGTGGCTGCTGGAGATGAGATGTGGGGTGGGCAAACAGAGAATTTTTTTGGCAAATAAACAGTGTGGCTAAAAAAGAGATGGGACAAGTTCCTCGAAATGCACAAGGAGAAAAAACGAACTTGGGGAATCAGGGTAGCAGCTGGATTGGTACAGCCAAAGGGAAAATGAGAACTGCAGGAGAAGCTGAACCTTTATACTAGAGCACGTTCTTTCTCCTCCAAGTCAGATGCAGTTTGCAGTCCTGTGCCAAATATTCACATTAACTAAGAGCTCCTTAATCCTAAAATATTTTTATTCTTAATGTTAAACATTTACCCCTCATCAGAAAACTAGCCTTAAACCTAATACAGCTGGAAACAGCGTCAGTCAGAAACAGGGTCAAAATGGCTTCTTCACCCTCCATTTATAATACACAACTTTCAGGAGGTTGGAGACAAACATTTGCTATCAAGTACTTCCCAAGTGAGTTAATTTCTTTCCATTTGCAAAATGTTGATCAAGGAGCCCCGTTTGCTCCAGTCTGTTCTGGAGGCACAGCTCTGAGTGGTACTCTGAGAGGAGCACTCGCAATCACAGCATCCAGGCCATTAATTAAAGCCTTATAAAACCCCAGCGGAAGGTACTGGAAGGATTCCCATTGATCCATTAGATTTTGGATAAGGCTTGAAATACAGCAACTTAACTGATAAATGCAGAGACCTCTTCCCTCTCTTGCAGGATTTTTCCTGCTATTTGGATGCTTTGCATGTAAAACGCCACCAGGGTCAGTGGCCAAAATCTCTGCCAGAAAGAAAAGGTGGTTTATTTTGTGTGTGGTCACTTCAGGATTGGTGTTAGGGCTTGGTTCGAGCTGCCAGGTGCTGTCTCTCCATCTTTCTTCTGCTGTGGGGTCTCCAAGGTCTTGCAGTCCCAACATAATTCTGCCTGTACTGCACAGAGTAAAGAAAGACCCTTACGGCCAGTTTTGCCATATCCCACTGAAACAGGCTGATCTTTACTGCTCAGTGTGGGTGGTGACCACTTGTTGATTTTTTTGTTTTTGNGAACACTTCTTTGACTGCTTTGTTAAACCACTGTCGGATACACTGAAATAGACAAGGTACGAATACCATGATGACTATGATGACAATCAAAACACACATGCCCATTATCAGAAATTCTCTCCACAATGGAGCAAGGCCTAACCAATCAAACAGATCATCCACCGATGATCCTCTTTCAACTTTGAGTTTGGTGATACCTTCCTCTAACTGTTGAATAATTTTGTGTATTGATACCGAATGGTCAGAAAGGTTCATGCAGCACATTCCATCAAAGTCTTTGCATCCATGCCCATGTACTAATTAAAGGAAATCAATCGCTGCTCTGTTTTGCAGAGTTGCATGTCTTACACTTTGAACATCTGTTAACAAATTGCTCAATGCCAAAGAAATGGCACGAGAGCCAACATTATTTAGCCAATAGCCTAGTTGATCCAGTTGTTTCAAGGCTGCTCCCGCAGCAACTTGAGGCACAAAGAGAGCTGCGGCAAACCTTCTTCCAAAACTCCAGGCTATAAAATCATCATTACAATCAGGTCTATATAGATCAACAACCCTCTTTTCTCTATGCTTATGTTCTTTTATCATTTTTACGTTAGGTGTCAGCAAAGTTAGGTGTCAAAGGTCTCCAAGTGCTTTCCCAGTGGCTACACCCAGGACAAAAGAAAAGTTAAAACATGTTTGCCTAAACTCCAGAAATCAAGAGGGTTATCGCAGTCTTTTGCAAAAGAATGGAAGGACCATTTGTCATGAATCACATGCGCATGCTTTACAAGCATAGTTAAATTTGGAGCAAGCAGAGTCAGGCGGCCAGGAGTACGTGGTCTGCCAAACACACGAGGGTATTGCAGGCCACGCGCAGTCCACACAGATTAAGAACATTCCTCGAGGTAATTTACGTGGAGGGCGGTCTGAGGCAGCTTGGTAGTATGTAACACCATCTTGATTTCAAACTGTCCAATTGCACCACGCGGAGACATTTTGAAATACAGGATTTGCGGGTGACACGTCTTGAGCACTGGGAAAACATGGGTTTCTCCAGCACCAAGTTCGTATGTAATTGTTTTTGATTCCAATCTGCACTGGCAAAGCTATCATCTTGTTAAGGCTGTTACTGATCATCTGCTGGATACAGGATAAAATACATGGAATACAGACTACAATTAATGAAAACCCATCAAAAACAACCATGCCACTGACAAAAAATCCACATCATAGGAACACAAAAAGAAAGTGTCTAATGTCTCCTGCGAGAGAGAGCTGCTTGTCCTGCACGTGGAGATAAATGGCTGCTGTTCCAAAGCTCTTATGGCTGGAGCTCAGGGGCTGTAGTGTTTAGACAGGAAAAAGTCCATTAGCTGGAAAATGCTGAGTTCAGCATTACCGAATGTCTTTCTGGAAGCACAGAACAGGGAATGACTGAAGAAGGTCAGCAGGAACACAACAGCACGATGGTAGGTACAGTAAGACACAAGGTCTCTGCTGGCCCGCTGCCTCTGTAAGCTTTCAGGTTACAGCCATGTTCCTGGCAGTCCTACCTCTGCTCCTGCCTTGGCCACGAGGGCTGGATGGTGATTAGGTCATTTTTCCTCTCTGGACCTAATTTTTTCTGAGACGATTGATGTTTGTCCTGTCAGGCAGGTAACCACGTTAGACCTGTTGGCAATAAAACACACGCGTACCTTGTCTCCTAGGCTAGTAGATCAGCTAGGCCTTGCCTTTGGACACCCCAACTGTGGATCCTTACGTAAAACATTTTAGAAAATGGTTTCACACATGCAAATCTTCAGACCAGTATTACTCTGCTGGGGATCAAGATTGATGATCTGCCTGCAAAACTTTAGTGTAAATGTTGCATTGTCTAGATATTCCTGGGAGGTCATACTCCCCCTTTTTGTTTTTGTGATAGCATTCGCGTTTGTCACTATAAACATGAAAGCAACATAAAAACAAGAAAATACATGTAATGAAACAGTAAACGCAGCAAAAATAAGCAAAGTAAGACATGTAATGTCTCACACGACATGTACATGTATCACACGACAAAAGTAATGACTTAAAACAATATACTTTCAATTCCCTAATTCTGTACTATCCCCCAGAGTCTGCCGCAGCTGGTGAACCCTTTTTCACAATGAAGACCTGGAAAACCTTCCCGGACGAGGCTTTCAAGTTTACCTCAGAAGGGGTCCAGCTTCCATATATTCGAATCAGCAAGTCAAAGTGACTGAATTGTATTTTTAAGTGCAGAAACGCCTGGGTCTGTTGGCATGCTTCCCGACCACATAGGGCCAAGGCTTGGCCAGAGCCAAGGCCTTAACTGGAAGGGTTTCCCTAACATATCTTACAAATAAGCCTGTATCAATGGCAGGTGGGAGAGTTTCTTAAAATGATTCATGTCTTACAGATAGCTACAAACCATATGTGAAAGTTTGTAAAGCAGTCGAGTTTGTCATGTATCCTTAGCTAAGTAGTCAATAGTATCATAAATAAACCAAAGAGATGCATATGCATAACATTAAATAAATAACATCTTATGGATAATACCTTTTATAAAAAGTCGGTGAATTCAAGCTATGATACCAAAAATATATTCAGAATCAAGAATATATCTACAGTATCTTATTCTGAAAAACCAATAGTAGATCTCTCTATGCATTTATGCATATAAAATAATAAAGCAAGAAGAAAGCACTGAACAGCTCACGATCAATAATATCCATAACTTAGAACTGTTAGTCATTCTTCTGTGCTACCTGTGAAAAGACAGACCAGTGAAAATTGTTATGAATAATCATCTTAATTGACCCATGCAGGACATCCACACTTACAGAACTCTCAGGGAATTTCAGGGTCTAACAAACTGAAGCTTCACTTATTTTATAACTTATTACTATACATTCTTAAGCAATTGCTTATCAATTCTTCATCAATTATTTCAATTGGTTCAATCATCTCTGTAGCAAAAGAACTGCA
>VYZQ01024513.1:609-18266 GCA_013400655.1 Mystacornis crossleyi
CTAAATTAGAGCTCAGCATTGCATATATGTCGGTGCAGGCATTTTAACTTGTCCTTAAGTGCATTCATTACTATGCACTTATGAATAGTGTAGTTCTGCATGACTTTTAGTTGCATCACATGAGCGTTCTTCACAAAGTCAAATAAAAGCAGTATTTGCAGTCACCACCTTTTATTCCCTTGAAATCAGGGCTGATTTAGTGCAAGGTCATGCTACACAACCATTCGCTCAGTCACCTAATTTGTTAGTTTCCCAAGGACTCTAAGGTAATACCATGCTAACCTTAGATTTGCTACAGTTCATTTTCTTGTTTTATTCTCAAACTCTTACTATTGATACTGCAGTTTGAGACAGTTCCAAGGGTTTCTCAGTAAAGAAGGCAAAACCTTGCTTTAGTGTGTTTCTGAAATCCTCTGGAGCAAGGAGTGCAACAAACACTAGCTTTACCTGTTTGCTACTGCCAACATTCTGTCAGCTGCTTCTTTTGCCTCACTTCTCTACTCCTCTTAGTAGAGAGTGTTAGCCAGTCCCACCAGTTTACCAGTATGCTTCACCATTTCACAGTTTTATAGAGGCTTATGATCTACCACACATCAGCTGAAATCCAGTTTCACCACTGGTCCCTTCTAATGCTGCTGCAGAGCTCAAAAGGAAACAACATATATGTGATTAGGAAAGGAAATTACTTCACTAAACTTGTCTTTTCCTCCTTTCAAAATGAAGGACAAAATTCTTCATCATCGGTTTTCTTGGCACAAAAACCCCACAGAAGTAAGACTGGCTGCAACTGATCTGGCACAGCTTTCTGTGGTCTTGATGCTGATTTCATAGAAGTACATCCAACATCAGTAGTGTGGCAGATCAAGTCCGTCATTTTCACTCAGATATATTCTATTCTTACAAACAAAGGGCTGAAGCTTCTAGCTGGGGGACAAAAAAGCTACATTTAAAAATTTTCACCTAAATAATATGAAGTGGCAGGAACGACGATTAAGAAGAAAGTCTGGCTGGTTTTATTTTTTCAAAACTGGAAATAAATTAGATGCATATTATTGAGGTCCAAGATTACCCTTCCCACTCTGTAGGACAGTAACAACCATGTTTAAAGTAAAAATACATGAGGACCTGCAAGTTCTCAGTCTTTTCCATTCTAGCTGGCATGCGTAATACTCAAATGGAGTTCTCAAGTTTGTACAGCAACAACGATTCCCTTAAAAAGCACCAGAAGCACAGCATGAGTTCAAGTGAAGCTAACAGGACCACTTTTGGAGCAGGATACTTGACAACTGAAACAGTGCTGTCACAATTTAGCTTTTACAAAATACTGTCAAAAGAGAGTTAAGGTACTGCCACATAACACCTGCTGCTGTGATATCATAAAATAAATTTTTCACGTTATATTCAGCCGAATCTACTTTGTTTGTTTGTTTGTTTAATTAAATACCCATATCTTCTTATATTGATTGCAGGATATCTGTTCATTTGTGTGATTCTGACTCATGTCTTCAGTCCTATATTTGCCTATCAATTCGATTTATTCATTTCTACCTATACTACTGTTACAGCAAAGATTTTCTGATCTGTTCTATGCTTTTCCTCCTTCTGCCAGGGGCCATTCATCTTAACAGAGTTAAGGTTATGAAATATGAATTAATAATTCTCCCAAGTCAACAAAAATCTATGCCAGTATACAAAATTTGTGTAATTACTACAATGTGTTGGACAGATTTAAAAACCTACAAAAGTGACTAAAAAGAGTTTCTGATGTTTAAATATTTAAATCATCTCCAGTTGATGCAAGGACACAGTTCTGATGACCTCACTGGAATTACCAAAATGTGATTTTGTGTCTTATAACCACTAGCATTTAAAAACCCAAGTCAAATGTAACTGAACTTCCAGACACCTTACTCTAAAGAAATACAAAAAGTTCCAGAGAAAGGCTGCTCATCTGTCTAAGGCAGGTGCAGGGAAGTGCTGCCATCTGTCTTATGATTCTCTTTGTAATATCCCTAAGTCTACATTATACTTCTGTGTGATTCAGTCTGCCCATCCCTCAAAGCACTGAGCTGCCCAGACATGAAGTGCAGGTATTGAGCAGCTGTTCTTTATAATACTAAATCTACCTTCTTTTTTTTTTTTTTTTTTTTTTTTATTTCCCCAGACTCCAATGTAGCAGACTAGCAGACTAGGACAGAAAAGTTTATTTTTTGCTGTTCAACTATTCAACTGCCAATATCAAGGAAGGTTTAATTTTAAGCAAGGAATGTACACCATTTTCTTCTATACTCACAATATTTTTAAACCTCATACTTGTACAGTATTTAATAGGTATTAACTAGATGAGTTAAGCAAAAGGCTGTTTTTCTTTTAAAAACAAAGCGTATTTTTTCCTAGTTTTCTCCCAGCTAGTGGACAAAATTACCTATTTCACAATTCCTGGTGGTAAAGTAATTTCTTAATTAATTTCCACTAGTAATTGTACAAGTTAATGTCAAAATACAACTTGGGAAATCACGTGTGATGTCAAAGAATCCATATCATTTAATTTATCTGTTTGTCATCTTGCAAACAAGATGACAGTGAGGGCAGCAAATAACATCTGAACATTAGTTGTAGAGATGTGTTTTCAAAACATTACCACAACATATGTACTTCTATTCCAAGAGGAAATAGTCTCAGGTTGTTATAGAACCTCCAGCTGGGAATATAATATCAGGGCTGGGCTTGAGACTTTGAAAGCAAATGGTCCACCAGATTTAAAAAGAAAAAATAAAGCGACCCCAACACAGAAAGAGTGCATTCAGTAGCATTGCAAAAAAATTCCCAAGAACATAAGAAAGCTGTAAGCAATGCCCAGGATCTTACTTTCGTATTTAATAATTAACTAATTAATCTTACTTATGTATTTATCTGCTTTGCTTAATCTAATTTTTTTTCCTTTTTCTACCCTTATTTCTATTTTTACTTATTTCATCTTCTCGTTTTTAATTGGAAATCTATGTTCCCTCGTTGTTGACTTTGCTTCAAAGCAGGGTCGGCAGTTTGGTTTCACATAAGCTTGTCATGAAAAAGCTATCAAAACCATTTATGCAGTCTGCCCTCTTCTCAGGGACAAAAGAGAACATCAAAGAGCTTTGTACTTATTGTAAATGTGTGACCCTCCTTCCCAGGCTGCCAAGATGCAAATATATAGCTGCATTCAATTTTGATGAAATTCTCACCGCACAGTAATGCAGCTTGAGCTTTGTGTTTCAGAAAGGAAAGCAGCAGAAATTGAATACAGATGCAATAAACTCTGAAAATAATACTGTTCTTGCAACACAAACCTTTTTACAGCACTGGGGTAAAACATACATTTTAACTGTTTTGCATTAACCAGAATTTTTAAATACCTTTCATTTCCTGTTTTCATTATTCAAATAGAAAGCATTCAGAATTTTAAACAAAAATCACTCGACCTTTTCAGTAAGGGGAAGTACAATGAGACTTGACTTGTATTCACAGTACTCCTAAATCATATTACCTGACCCTGCTGCCTCCTATTTTCAGCTATGTTACTTATGATTTCCTTATGATCTTTCAAGATAATTAAAGAGACTGCATCATTCTTTAAATAAATAGTCCATAAGCTGAAGATAAAACTGCAAATCAAGTTACCTATCTCTTTTCCTAAAGGCTTAATCCTTGTACTTTAGCTTTCAGTGAAGGAGGACCATTTCCTACGGTACCACACTGGAGAAAAAAGGGGAGAGAAAAAAACAAATAATTTTAGTGACTGAGAAAAAAAAATATGAGTTGGATATGGATTCTTTGACATCACATGTGATTTCCCAAGTCGTATTTTGACATTAACTTGTACAATTACTAGTGGAAATTAATTAAGAAATTACCACCAGGAATTGTGAAAGAGATAATTTTGTTTGTCAATATATCAAGGTTTTGTTCCTTCTGGGAGTGTGAAAGCATATGTAATTTTAAGTTATGCAATTTAAAGTATCTAAAACATGTTCCATTTAATCATTTACATCTTGCAGCACTATTTTATTAAATAGTGAAATACTTATAACTTCTGGCTCTAATCAAAATGTTTTCTCAAAATTATCTTGCTTATTTCAAATGAAGACTTAAAATGTGAAAACAGACAATCCAGTAAATATTTGAAAGGAAATGATCCATGAATATTCACTCATAAATGGCAGAGTGAAAGAATACACAAAGCTACTCTGAAGATAATCTTCACCAGACCATCAAAGCATTACCAGTTTTAGCTCATGTGGCTACAATGACTTGTAACTGTCTTGAAAATGCTTTGATTATGAATAAAGGACTGGAAGAAATTCTCAAGATAAGTAACTTTAGAATGTTACGATAGTTATAGATCATTTTTGTCCTCCCATTTTCAAAAGCAACAGACTAATGGAACTGTTCAGCTGACTCTTTAAACACAGAAAAACAGCAAAGCCAGATAGAGGCTCAAGTTAAAACTGAACCACTAGATTAAAACTGGTCCTGCATTCATGGGACAGCGTTCCTATCTCCTAAACAGAGACATATCTGCCTGCTTGTGCTCTGACACCACTGTCAGTCTGCACTTTTCCATAGGTGGAAAGAGTCCTTTCTTACCCTCTCATCACTTTGCATTAGAAAACTCTTTTCTGTTCTGCCTTTTCCCTTTAAGTTGAAAACTCAAATAAAACTTTAGCCAGAAAAATGGCTCCCAAGATTTTTAATCTCAGGTGAAGGACTTTCATTTATTTTAACCAAAGAGGAGGATACACCAGCATCAGCAGGGCTGTGGTTACCTGGCTGCTTTCCTAAGCTGGTCTTCCATGTAACTCATCTGCACAATGTTTACAGAGGCCTTCACACAGTTTTTATACAGGGACACCTAACTGGCAAAGCCTACACAGGTACCAGCATGAGACAGATGCCCACTGGCAGTCATGCCACGGTAGAGATCCTGCTCCTGCAAGGATGCTGCCTCCCAGGCACCTACCCCTCGTTGTTACAGCTTTCCTGGGACCCAGCACCAGAAACAGAGCAAGGAGCTCTGTGCAAAGAAGGGAAAGAGAGAGGACTAGAAATCTGCTGTCACAGCATTACTCGTGTCCTCTCTCTGTCCTAACAGCAGCTGCAAGGACACCAAACTCCTGCATTCGGACATCTACATTCCAAGATGGAAGTTAGTGATTCCTGCACCAAGCCCCCAAATGATGACTTGTAGCATCTCCATAACTGAGTGTTCTTTGCTTTATTTGGAAATGGATTTGTACTAAGATGCCTAAATAATTACATACCATTTATCACGTTCATCAACAGTTTACAGCCTTTGGCTGTCCAACTGATTTCAGATAAAGTCAATTTGGATTTGTGTAAGCACAGGGACTAAATATTTACTAGAGGTAATGGCATTCTTCAAAAGAAATTATTATATTGCTAATGCAGGCAATGCAATAAAAATTACTCCTCTTTAATATTTTATTTATAGTAATTATTTTGGGTCTTGGTGTTTTTCTTTTCTAAAAAAGAAACTGGTGAAAAATGCTAATTTTAATGTAATATTTTTAAGTCTTATTTAAAATGCTGGAGACATTTTACTTGACATTTCTAAACAGCACCGTTTTCATTTCCTTCTGAAAAGGAAGTGGAAGTGATTGCCATCATTCTTGTGACATTTTTTACATTTTTAGTAGCAGCTTTTTTTGTTTGTTTGGAGTTGTGAGGATTTGTTGCTGTTTGGTGCTGGTTTTTTTGGAAATAGGGTTATAGATGGATCTGTGGTGGGTTAGCCCTAGCTGTCAGTCAGCCACCCTCACTGCCCTTCTCAGCAGGACAGGGGGAGACTGTAAGATGAAAAAAATCTCCAGGGTGGAGGTAAGGGCAGGGAGCTCCTTCACCAGTTAGCAAAAAACCCCCAAAACTAAAACTACCTTCCTGCCTTCTTCCCAGGCTCAACTTCTGGGCCCGAGTCTTCTGCCTCCTGCTCCCTCTGAGCAGCTGAGCGCTGCCCTGAGGGCCCCTCAGAATCCCTGGAAGCGATGGAACTGGCCACACCTCACAGAGCAGTGTTGTGGCTCAGCTGGGGACCCAAATGCTGCCAACAGAAATATCCATTAAAAATCCTGTCTAATCCTCCAGTAACAGACAAGGATAAGCAAACGTCTGACAATATA
The DNA here is from genome assembly GCA_013400655.1 of Mystacornis crossleyi. Taxonomy (NCBI): domain Eukaryota; kingdom Metazoa; phylum Chordata; class Aves; order Passeriformes; family Timaliidae; genus Mystacornis; species Mystacornis crossleyi. The sequence goes on from VYZQ01024513.1 coordinate 6,786, forward strand.
CAGAATTAAAAACAAGTCTTTCAGCCTCCTCCCCTAAGTTTTGGGCTTAATTACTTCTGTGACAATGACAGAAAAAATGAACTGTCTCAAATGCGAGGGAATTAGTCAACAATATAGTCTAGTCTTTGAAATATTAGAGTGACAACCCCTTAGTAGGCACCTTTTCAGATCAAGAGAATGTAAAGGCAAACACCATTAGAGATACTGAAGGAAAGCGGGTTACATCTAAGTACACAATTCAAATGAGTTCATAAGATACAAATCACTAAGGGTCATGTTCACTTCATGAAAAAAAATCACAAAAGTCAGAAGGTCTGCACTTCAAAATGGGTATAGTCAAAAAAAACCAAACAAAAACAAAACAATTTGAATTTGACTTTTTTTTTACAAAAAGATAAAAGTCCAGTGCACATGAAGTAGTAAGAGTTCTGAAATTAGCTATACAGAAAGTATATTCCTTATAATACGTGTTATATGAGTATTTGGTTTCAAAATTACATCATTTTTCTACTTTTTATTCCCTGCTAAATACAAATCAATGACACATGTGCAATAACAGTAAAACTGGTCTTCTGTCAGACTTTGTGGCCTCACACAGGGTATTTATGGAAACAACTTGTACAAAGCACAGACTTAGCTTAATCTTCAGGTACTGGGTTAAATTATGTTTCGAAAACTGTAAGAAAGGAGAAAAAAAACCCTAATGAATAGATCACATTTGATAGACTCAGACAAAGTTACCTTTAATTCTCTAATACACTTCTACAAAGTTCATCTAAACACTAAGATGCTCAGTTTTGCAAGTGTGTGGCTTAAATAATGCAAGAATTCTTGCGAGCTAAACAGAGTGTTATTCTATTACCATGATTTACACACATTATTACCTTTTCACTCTACTATAAAGGAAAGGAAAATACTGCAGACTACAATATACTTATCCATCTTCTTTTTAAATGGTTGAGAATGTTCTGGGCTGTTTCAACATGCACTTCAGAAACTCATTCCAGCAAGATAATGGTTATTCTGTATTAAAGTTAAATGAAAAACTCATCGTTACTTGAGGAGATGATCTCTAAATGTATAAATCCTGACTGGCAGCCAGTTAGTTATCACTTTTGCCACTTTCCCACACATTTGTTTTTGTTAATGTTTTTGAACTCCCTTCTCCTAAAGACCTAGTAGAACTTTATGAAATACAGTGACACAGAACTCTGACACAGTCCTTGTTACAAAACATGCCTCAGATGGCAATTACTCAAAAGATGCCATGAGCTCAACAAAACCTTCCATAAATACAAGAGAACTGAACATCTGCAGCTATTGTTTCAGCTGTAAATCTTGTGAATGCTTTTTAGTGTAGCAACAAACTGCTAATAAATCCAACTTTCATTGCCAGAAACATATAAAGGACAGGATACACTTCATGATGTTTTCTCAGTGTCCTCTCCGAGCTCATGCACTCAGGCATATTGTTACCAGATATATTTTATAGCTAGCAGTGATACACTGTCCCCTCTACCCTCTCCCATGACTGATGAGACAGAGAACATTGACTGAATGCCATTACCTGGCTCTACCTCCCTCTTGCTCAACAGAAATGGGAGGTTTTATGTGTACAATTCACATTAGGTTTAGCAGCAATCATCAGCATTAATTGCACATGTATCATTTGGCAAGCAGACTTCTTAAAAAAAAACAGACCCATGAAGCAATAAAAGTGCTGTTCCTGCTGCTGTGCAAAAGTGACAGTTTCCTGGCCTTCTTTTAACACTTATATTCAATATGTGGGACTGACAGGCCAGCCACTGAGAAGGATACTCAATAAAGTCTCAGATTTTCAAAGTACTTTAAATACTAATTCAATAAAGTAGCACAAAATATAGACATCTCTCAATAACATTAATTTCCATTTAAAAACCAGAAATTATTCCTACAGTAAGATTTACAGAAACATTCACATCACACATAGCTTTAATTGTTAATAACTACAAAGGTCATTGGCTTGTTTTTCCTTTCACCTCCTATTACCACACTTTGTTCTGAATAAGGACATGATAGAGCCAAAAAGAAAAAGAGAGAAACTCATATTTCTTGACATCAACCGAAAAGCCAAACTAAATGAAAGATCACAACCCTTATCCCTGAGGTCTAAAAATCTCTGCTGGTGTTAAGCTGGTTTAGATTCAGACTGAGGGAGGCTGAAGGTACATGGCTTGTCAGCAAGCTGTGTTCCATGCAACAGTGGTTCACTACTGACAGCAGCATACCCCAGCTGTGAGGAGCAAAAGCATTCGGACAAAACTACCAGACAGGTGTTTGCTCTTCACATGTTCTACCATACTCCTGATGTCCTTACTCAACTTTCTCTTTGCTTCTTCATTCCTTGAAGATTTGAAACCCACCATCATCTGTAGCCTTCAGAAATGAAAAGTTTGTGGACGAATGTGTAAATTATTGAAGGTTTCTTTGTCTCCACATCCTCATTTATTAACCAAAACAGAAAAGGAAAGAGAGAACTGTTCCACTAACTTCTTGCCACCTACCTCAAAGGTAAAGATGATATTATAACAATTTCTCTGATACAGTTCAGCATATGCCGTTGAGTCAGGGAAGACTGCAAATTCAAAGTTTATCTGAGAGATGTATAATTTGTTTTCTGGGATCTTAGCATTTTGCTGGTGTTCATCGTTAGTATGTTCGACGTAGCTCTGCTGTACTGGTCATCTGCCTTCTAGAAGCAGAGCCATCTAAAACTAGAGGAAAACATCAGCTTAGTAGACTATCATTACTAAAGATAGAGAAAAATACTTTAGTACTAAAGACAGAGAAAAAGATTTCAGTACAGAGAAGAGGGAGGAGGAGCTGAAGAAAGAGGACTATCTCATATAATATTCTTTCCAAAACATAATTTATTTTCTCAAAATTTTACACATTACATTCTATAGAAATACTTGTCATCATGAAGGGTATCAGATGTCAGAGGTCTACAGGTTTTGCAAACATGAAGGATTGGCCATGGTCACTAATATAATGATAATAAACAAACAATGCTGCTATGTCAGGAAGTGACTTAGTGCATTAAATTATTTTCTCAGTTAAGAAGAGTTACATTCCAGAAAATACACTTTTATGGAAACAATATTTCTATTGGGCATTTATTCCATTAAGTTCAAAAATAGCCAAAAGCACTTTCTATTGCTGGGAGATACAGTAGTATCAATACATGACATGGGTTTCCAGAGTACTTTTAGTAGCTTTTCTTTGATTAAAGACATACAGGTGGAATGTTCTGAAGAAACTGTAAAGAGCTGCATTATAGCAACAGATACAACTTCACAAGGGGGTTGATTACTTTCTACTTGGAGACTAAGTGACTGTAAGAAGATATCCACTTTCAGAGAGTGCTGCCACATGATGTTTTGTTAGTTGGCATTTACTAAACAGACCAAAACAGGTGTATATTTGGTTCAGGGCAGTTTAAGGGAAAGCTGCTTATTCTTTTACAAACTAATCCCTCTTCCCTTGTGTTCAGTCACATAATAGTCTGCAGTTCACAAGTACCAAATACTAGCTAGCATTGTAAAGATGGAATCAATAGCATAATCCTATTAAATTCCGCAATGCAGGCTACTTTTCAGATATATAGTGGAATCCTCTTAAATCGATTTTTTTTTTTTAATAAAAGGTAGGGTTATGTGAGGCTCTAGCTAGAAACCTAAAATATATTGTCTACATAATGCTCTTAAGATAGCAGTTCAGTCTGTTTTCCTCTGCACAATTTCTGTATGTTGGCTGGATTGCAACTGTGATGTTTTACTAGATTAACTTTCAAAACAAAACAAACATTTCCTTAGTTATTGCAGCCACAGAACAATGAAATAATTGATGAGTTTTCTCACGTAAGTCTTCAATGAGAAGTGACACATCCCCATGCATATAAGCTATTGTTGTGATTTCTCCCCAGCCTGACACAGCCGCTTGCTCGCTCCCCCAGCAGCTAGATTCTGGGAAGAGAATGGGAAGGTTAAAAGTCAGACAACATGTGGGTTGAGATAAATTCAGTTTAATAGGGAAAGTAAAAGCCACATACACAAGTGAAGAGGTGCCCCCCCTGGCGGGGATGGGCATGAGTGGATGCGTGGGGCACGGGGTTTCTCTCTCCATGTTCCCTTGGTCAGGTGTACCCCCAACCCTGTCCCCTATTGGTCAGTTTGAATGTAGCCCGCGGGAGTTCTGTACTTATGGAGGTGTCCACGGGACTCCCGGGGAGTTGTTCTAGAGCTGTTCCAGGGGGCAGTCGCTGTCGGAGTCCCTGCCGGGCTCCGGCCACGTGCGGCTGGGAGAATAAAATCTGAAAACATCTATCAAATATCGTCTCCTTGATTCTTCCACGGGCCAAGGCTGTCTCCCAGGGAAAGGTTGCAGTCATCCCACTGCAACACACAAGCAAAGCAAAACAAGGCATTAATTCACCACTTCCCATGGCAGGCAGGTGTTCAGCCATCTCCAGGAGAGCAGGATCCCATCACACGTAATGATGACTTAGAGAGACAAACACCATCACTCCAAACGTCCCCCCCTTCCTCCTTCTTCCCCCCACTTTATATACTGCATGATGTCCTGTGGTCTGGAATATCTTTTTGGTCAGTTGGGGTCACCTGTCCAGGCTGTGTCTTCTCCCAACTTCCCAGACACCCCAAACTTCCTCACCAGCGTGGCAGTATGGAAAGCAGAAAAGGCCTTGGCTCTGTGTAGGCCCTGCTCAGCAATAACAAAACATCTCTGTATTATCAATCCTGTGTTCAGGACAAATCCAAAACACAGCCCCAGTCCAGCCACTGGGAAAAAAATCAACTCTGTGCCAGCCAAATCCAGCACATTCCATCCCTATCCCATACTACTCACATCATGCCCAGATCCCACACTATTCAGTACAATTTCATTGCCCACCACCACCCTTTCCCTTCTTTGCTATAATGCACAAATATCATTCTCTTATTCTATGGAGCACCCCTACAAAATGTCCACAAAATGCCTATTGAATTAATATAGTCCATGACTTTGGGCTGCGTCTGTTGTGTTGGTCACACAGGACAGGAAAGGTGGTGTGTTGCATGGAGTTCCTGGGCACCAAAGCCAGCTCAGGTCAGGTCACTACTGTGCTGCAACTGCTTCTTGCAAGGTTTCTCCTCCACTGGCTTGGGTGGTTTCTGTTACAGTAATTCCTGTAACACACAACTCAAATCATGGCAACAATTTAAAGGTACATACATCACAATCTTCCCCCACTGGTCCTTTTGGGCCATGTTAATCTGGTGTAACATTGCAGTAATGAAATCCTCCTCTTTTCCGCAGCCTGGCTACAACAAAGGTTTCCTGCTGTAGTCTACCGTTAGTATAGTCCATATTGTAGTCCTCCATGGGCTGCAGGGGGACAGCTGCTTCACCATGGTCTTTACCACAGGTTGGAAGTGAATCTTTGCTTCCCCTGCTCCAGTGTGGTGTCTCAGTCACAGGGGACAGTCTTCTCTGAACTTGTCCAACTTGGGTCCTTCCCACAGGCTGCAGTTCTTCACGAACTGCTCCAGCATGAGTCCCCCAGGAAGTCACAAGTCCTGTCAGCAAACCTGCTCCATCACAGGCATCTCATGGGCTCACATCCTCCTTCAGGCATCCACCTGCTCTGGCATGGAACCTCCCTGGGCTTCAGGTGGATCTCCTCCACTGTCTACTCATTCACAAGTCACAATCCCTTCAGCTCAAGTTCAGACCTGAGTCTGAACTTGAAGTCCCAGCCTGTCCAGTACAGCAACACAAAACTGTAGCCATACCCTGGCCACCTGCCAGCCCAGGAACATCACCATGGCTGTTATCAAAACATCCCCAGGCACAATACAGTGAGGTGATAAGAAGTACAGCACCACAGCAAGGAGTGAAAGCCACCAACAAGCACTAGACTCTAATAGACAATCATGAAAACAAGCCCTATGGCAAGCACAGGAGCCTGCTCATTTCTGGCTAAACAGTACCAACAGACGTAAATTCAATCTGGTACATCCCATCAGATCTGTCATTATCTCAAATCCTTTGAGCCCCACACCAGGCACCAAAGACGGCTGTTGGTGTTTAGGCCCTGCGACAGGATGGAGAGAACTGGAAGCACAAAAACAAAGAACACAAGTTGAGATAAGAACAATTTACTGGAAATAGCAATGGGATAAGAAAAATAGTTACAGCAACATTACTAATGACAGAGGTTAAAAGAAACAATTTACACATAAAAAAACCTGATAATAGGCAAATACCAATGACTCCCTTCATCACATTTTCTTGACCAGAAGGAACCCCTTCTTCCTAGAAAATAGTCCCTTTCTCCTGCCAATAATGTAAAGGGTACTGAATAACCTCTGGGTCATAGCCATGGCCCCTTCCAGCTACTGCAAAAAAATTAATTCTGTCCTGGTCAGAACCAGGACAGCTATTGACACCTCTTGCCAAAATTCCTTCACTAACATGATCAGATTGTTACCCTTACTGAAAGTTAGCATTAGTATTTGCTTAAGCATTTTTCTGGTTAATATCTCTTTTACATTTTACTTGATCCCAGATTTTGTATGCTCATATTTGAAAATTGGAGGATCTCTAAATCTCTTTTGAGAAACTGTCATGTTTGAACCAAAAGGAAGATTTAATGCATTTCCCTGGAGGAATATTGCTGGGATGTAAATACCACTAGCTACTTGATTCTTGAACCAACCAAAACAGATGTTACCTAGTGCCTAGTATCCAGTCCACACCCAGGCCACTGCAGCATGTGTTTTGGTAATTGTTGCTGATGGGCAGATAGAGATTCCTAGTTGTATCACTGGAAGATGATTTATCCAGCAAGTCATGCCATAGTCCATACATATTCCAGGAGAGCCTGGTATTTTTCTCTTGTCTTTCAGAACAAAGAAAGTACACATAGGAATTTAAGTAATTCTTTCTTTATTTCCACAGAAAAGACCTGTAAATATTCTACTTCCTACCCTTCTCTGTACCACTGCTTCCCAGTGCCCAGCCATTGCAGATCCTGATGCAATCAGCAGATGTAACAAAAAATTAGGGCCTTTACGGTATCTCAACTACCTTGAGAATCACAAAATTCTGTAACAACAGTTTGCAAGTCAGAATCTTAGCAACTCTAGGATCAGAATGATAAAATGACATTGCCAAAGAGATGACAGATTTCTCATTTCTCCAAGCAATAAATGTATATATTCAATGTTTTCTAGACTAATTTGATGCATTTTGCAGATTAATTTTTACTGTTAACATCATACAATATCAGAATTCCTGTATTCACAAATCATCAGCAGCATCCCTCACATGTACAGTACTATCTAGACATCTTCTCTGAAATGGAATCCTGGAAACAGAGAAGAGCTGAGGGCCAGGCAATGTCTCTGCTTGACCTTCTGGTGCAACAGGGCCACGAAGGAGCTGGGGAAAGCACCCAGAACCCTGCCTTTCACCCATCCATCTTCCACATTTTAAATGAATCTCTCAATAGTTCACAACATGTTACAAAGGTTTGGGATTGACAGGAGAAAAAAAAAAAAGGCACAAGTGTAGCAACCTCATTAGAATTCTGCTCTCAAAGGCTCCATACAGCTTTGTCTTTTGAAGAGTAAAAGCCGCTTAACAAGTCAGCAGTAGCTTGGTTCCCTCCAGAACAGCTATGGTAACAGTCTTCGTTGCACAAACACGTTCCTTGAACTACTTTCCCAAGTCCCTGCTAATGCAAACCTGTGGAGTGAAATAAATGCAAGACAGCTCTTTTGTCTCCCTGAGTTTTTTAAACACTCCACATCACAAGTACATCACTCCTGCTTCCTGTCTTTTTGCCTTCTGTGAGAAATTATTCATCAAAATACACATTTCTGAGATTAGGGATAAATAGTTCACGAAACTAAATCCACAGAATCAGTTACACAACTACAGTCAAAGTTAACCAAAGATTTCAGAGATTTTGTTCAAGAGAAGCCACTTGGCAGTGCACTTTGAGATGTACTTGTTCAAGCACTTGAGCAAACTTTTTATGGTTACCAGGAATGTGTTAGGGTGGTTACACAATTATGCTAATCAGGGGCCATAAAAAAACAAATTTACCCACCCGAAAAAAACAGTTGTAGCTCTTCTCATTTTTAGAGAATGGCAGGCAGAAGGGTTGATTTTCCCCTTCACTCCCATTTTCTCTCAAAATCTGGACACAAACCTCTCCCAGCACCTAGCTGTCCTTGCTGGAGTACCTGCAGGGAAGGGCACTCAAGTGCCACATCTGTCAGAGGACTGGGCAGCATGTTGCCTCAGCACTCCTGACACTTTGTGGCTACTGCACCGAGCCTGAAAAAATTAATATCAAAATAGCATGACCAGAGAAATAAAATGGCTTAAGCACTGTCATATAGATGTTTAATACTAAAACTAGATGGACTGCTGCCCTTTTGCCGTGCCTAGATTGAAGGAAAAAGTACAATCCTGTATAAGGAAGGTGCAAGGGGCAGGCTACCTCAGGCCCTTGCTCAGCAGCAGGTCTAACAGGTTATGTAATCCTCTGTGGGAATTTGATCCCTTCCGTACAACTTTCAGCTACTGAGCTACAGTGTTCTATTACAAAAATCACTAAACATTAAATATTTGCTTTAAAACCTTTTTGCTATACTGTATCCTCCTGAAACATGAACCCTGGCCATAAGGGGCATGAAGCATGAACTTACTAACAAAATGTGTAAAAAATAAATGGATTTTTGATTAATAAATCATAGTAGAGGCAATAATCTCAAGAGTAAATGAAGGAAAGCTATAAAGAAAAAGGTCAGTTTTTAATTTGATATTTCTACTGATAAAATGTGTATGCTAGTTGTATTAGGATATTGATTGTCCCAATCTTTACACATACCCAAGTTTCTGCAGTGTGGAATCAGAGATGAAAATAAAGTACTTACAAATTAATACATATTTGCTTCATACACACTTCTAAACACGAGGTAAATCTAGCCTTTTTGAAGCGCTGATAATGCCAGTACTGTTTCCCTTCTCCCTGCTCCATCCCTTTGCCCTTGTGAGAAATTTGAATTGAAGACACAGAAACTATACTATCCTCCGAGAAGCACACCACTGACATAGCTGGCATAGCTTGCATATGTAAAATCACACGTTTTATTTATAAAGCATAGGAAGTCCTAAGAATTTTAGAAAGTCTCAAAATGACAAAAGTCAAAGAAATATACATGCTTAGGGTAGCGTATGCAGTGCAGTGTTCATTTTAAAAGATGCTCAGGGACTCAACACTTCAAGAAATCCATGAATTTCTAAAACACATCATCCTTCCTCTTTGAACAGACACACAGAGATGAGCTCATAGCAGAAAGTCTTTCAACACCCCTGGAAGGAAGAGGACCATTTAGAAGCAGTGGCTGGAAAGCCCCCAGCACAGGACACAGCAGTAGCAGCAATTTCCCTGAACAGCACAGAGCTCTTTTGAAAGGAACTACAGGATTAACAAGTCTGATTTCTCATTATTTTGAATACTATCTACTTTAATTTAGTAAATGTAGATGGAGGCCTATACACCCCAGGGGTGAGAACAAATTACAGCATAAAAACCTTCACTCAGAATGGCTTGAAGTTCAACATAATTAGTGAAAAGCATTTCCGTTTCTTTCTTCCCTCCCCTTTACTTTATAAGCAGAATAAATTAATAAAACCCCTAACCTGAAACAATGATGTGTTTTCTATCAAACACTGACAAAGTGACAGGGAAGGGAGAACAGTCACATTTCTAAGATCACTTAGAGTAATTTTACACGTACAAGAGAAACATCAGTGATCTAAAAGTATTATACAGAATATGACTGATTTAACTGGTGCTACTGAGGCAAAGAAGATAAAACACCATGCATATTCAGTGATTCATTCTAGATATAAATCATAGAAAGAAGATGATAAGAACTAGGTGTGGCAATCACAGGGAGTTCTCAAGCAGGACATACTCACCTATGTGAATAAAAAGAACAGGAAGTCCCAGTGTTCCCCAGCAGCCTGATGGGACAAGAGCTTTGCAGTGCTTTGGTCTTTCTTGGCATCTGGTCAGTGCAGGAGAGAAAAGGTGAATGGTAGTGGTACAGGTCAGCAGCATATCTGCAGGATAATAAATGAGAGATGCGTCTACACCTCTAACTAGTTAACTTCAATGAGTTAACTAGTTAGAAAAAAAATTGTGTAACCAAATATGACTATGGAAAGTATTTTCAGTGGAACAGTTCTGATATTTAAAAAGAGGGGAAAAAACTGTTCTTGCAAAGACCCATTTTGCAAGTGCTACAGATTTATCTTGCCCTTTAAGAGTAGACAGTGAAGGGGAGAAGAAAACTTATGATTCAGAAATAATTCTGAATCATTTTTCCCTGGAACTACACTTAGAGGACAGTATTCAGCCTGCTGTATTAAGGGTTAAAATCACAATATAAGTCNAAGTTAATAAGCTTGAGAGGGGAGCTTTGGTTTTGTGGGGACCAGGTTCACATTCTGCTGAACAGAAAGTGGTTTGCCTGAGTAAAGGACTTCAGAATTCAGCCTTTGAGTAGCCCAGTGAAAGAGGTATGAAAAACTATTGTGTCAAAATTTTATTTGGACAAAACCCTAAAACTTCTTTTTGTGTAACTCATGTAAGTCTTGACCTTTTGACATTTATCAACACACTGCTTACATACCCTACAAAACAAAATCTTATGTCATGAATCATTAGATGATTTCATACTGCCCCTCCAGTCTGGCTCACTGATGTTAAAAACTGTCTTGGAAAAGCTCTTTGTACAATCTGGTAGTCTCAGTATCACACTTGTAGTGCAGTGAGTCAAAGATAACTTATGCTGTAGTCCAAGCAATTTTTAAGCTATACCTTCTTTTGTTTTGTTTCTTTTCTCCATTTGTTTTCTGTACTTAATTTATAATTATTTCGTACAGAGTCAGAGACCGTAACCTCAGCATAGGAGAGGTTGTATGCTCTCTCCACCTATCCAACCAAAAAGGGCAAGCAGGCTCTACCAAGCTTCATATAGGCCCAAAAGTCAGGGTATTTGTCAGGTTTCTTCCTGAAGCCATCAGAATCCTACCCCAAAAACAGTTCACACTTAAGGGGGAATATGCTTGATAAGCCATCTGCTGCTCGTCGTAAGGAAGGACACCATAAATGTGAAAGGCAACCTACTGAGGGAAGGCAGCCAGCATTTTCTTTCTAAACAATTTGATTTAAAAAAAAAAATTAATGAATTTCACTATCTCAAAAGTATGGCCATGGTTGTTGCCTTCTGTGGAGGTTTCTGTAGAGAGCTGCCATTCCCTCTGGGGGTGGGAGGAAAGATCTCCAGAGGAAAAGCAGGACAACAGCTGACTCCCCTTGACTCCCCTTCAACACAGTGGCCTGTTCCTATTGATAGG
>VYZQ01024513.1:30630-41519 GCA_013400655.1 Mystacornis crossleyi
AGGTCACCACCCTGCTAGCTGAGGGACAAGCCTCTCTTAACAGTTATAGCTAGAACAGCAGGAATGATATATATATGTGTATATATATGGTACCACTTCACAGTTCACAGACTGTTCCTGTCACCATTAGTCGGTATTTTTACAGTCAGTGAAGCTACTGGTATAGCAGACTTCATAATTACCCAGCTTATAGTATTGGAAACATGCTCTTGTATTCACTAGACAATACTTTAGCCAAAAAGAAAGAAAGGGGGGAAGAATCTTGTTCTAGGACAGCAGAAAGCCTAATTTCCTTCATCTATAGGATGTTTTTCCAAGATCCAGTCATGACTGAGACATGACTGAGAAATTTTTAAAATGAGAAAAGTATGTGTTGTATGTCAATATCAGACATGTAAAGCAACCTATCAACNAAGCAACATATCAACAGCACATGCTCAATTCTTTTTTTTGACCATGTTGTTGGTCCTCAGAAAAAAGTGCACAATCATCATGCATCAACTTCAGCTGGACTAAATTAGATGCCATCTGATAGAAGACTCAACTAGTCTGCCTTGGTGTTCTGCACTTTCTCTTAAGGTAGTAAGATTTTTGGTACCATTTAGGTAGTAACTCCATAGTTAAATATTTTTGTTTTCTTAAAGGTAAGTTACCTGTTAACTGTCTTTCGCAGGTAGATTAAATGGACTCATTTAACATGAATATACTTTGTTAGGCTACTATGAATAGTGCCACGCTAAAAATTACAGCAGGATATAGTTACATCAGAGTTCAAGAAAATATTAATAACTTCTAATTGCCAGTGATTGCCAGTATGCAAACAGAACCACAGAATATTCTGAATTGGAAGGGGCCCATCTAGGATCTTCAAGTCAATTCAAGTGAATGGCCCATACAGGGATCAATCCCACAACCTTTGTGTTATCAGCACCATGCTCTACCCAACTGAGCTTTTGCTCTTATCCACTGCATATGTTCATCTTCCAGACTTGCAAAGAAATCACAGTGTTAATACATGGATTGGTAATTCTTCTGGCTACACAACAGTGCCTTAATCTTTTAGCAGCATTTATACTGTTGCAATTATATTCAAAACATATTTTTGCTCATGACTAATGTCTAATAATACTCTAATGATCAGAATATTGTGTCCTAAAAATATACCAGATCTCTTCTTTCATTTCTAAGTGATAGACCTCTATAATCTTTTCAGATAATAACTTAACTATTATATAACAACATATTTGCAACACAGTTCACCTTCATGAAGAAAACTATCTAGATTTTGTTTTTCTTAATTATGTTTCTCTGGATCAAGACACATTTTAGAGGTCAATAAGATTTTGGTCAAGCAAGAGAACTACCTTGGAATCATCCTGAATGTTTGAATTTCTTGCTCTAAAGGAAGTCCATTAATATAATTAGGATATATATTCCTTATCTAAAATTATTTATGTGATTTTCTATGTTCTCTTTCAGAAGACTAGTAACACTATTAAGAGGTTTCTCTTAAAGCTTATTTTATCATCTTCTTATACACAAGGGGTTTTTTTAGATAAACTTGACCTTGTAAGCAGTATTTGCACCCATTGTCATGAGTTGATAGTTTTAACAGTTATAGACAGCTATGGCCTTTAGCATCAACCCCTGCTGGTTTGCAGATTTGAATGATGTCCTTCAATATTTCTCTGCTCTACTGTGTGACAGTAAGAAACATACCAAGGAGTAAAAAGCATCATCCCTAATGTGAAGAACTAATGACAACTGCAAAATCATTTTGACATTTGGAGAGTTGTTAACATGCTCACATTCTCTTTAGCATCTTGAACATGCTAACTATAAATTTCATTACTGAACACTGGCAAAAAAAACCAAAACAGTAAGTTCAATGCTTGAATTCGGCTGCATCTTCTTCTTACTGCATGATCACATTAGAATGATGAATTTGGGATAAAATAACGTACTGGCTTATGCCTCTTGAGACCACTACCCCGTTTAGGAAATATGATTCTTACTAAAAATTACATGAAATAAAGTCAGTGATAGTCACATAGCAAATGGCACGACAGCTCCCCGGTGCCAGACGTGACGTGCATCCTTTGTCAACCGCACACGGAAACTCGCAATGGCTCAAGAGAAGAGTGGTGAGGACTCGTGCACACCCCACCCTTCCACTCACAAAGCCTCTGGGCAGAAGCATAGACCTGAGTCTGGAATTCCCAGTGTGCCATAGCTCTGCTGTCAAAGATAAATCCTCTGGCTGGAACAGTGTTTCATTTTACCATATTCTACCAAAAACTCCTTAAATGGGGCCTATTTTTTCTGTGGGTATCTGCCCTTAAGATTCTTGTAACTGAGTGACACATGATGAAATCATCAGTTCATAACTTATGATGTTTCTTTTTGCGAACTTGGCAAAGAGCACATTATAGCAGATGAAACAGGCAACCTTTCCACATGCTACTAAAATTACCTTCAGGAAAGCCATTTATGAAAAGTTCCATGCCAAAAACACTTACCTCCTCTGTATGCATATCAGCCATACATTTATATAAACCTGACTTCTGTTTTACCATACAAACATTTGATGAAAATGTCTTTTCTAGTTCAAAACAATTTTAGAAAGCTGTAATACAATCAAACTTTTTAAGCAAGAGACAGACATGCACAAAAATGTGCTGTTCCCACTGAGTCATGAATGGCCAAGTGGGGCAGGGTGTAGAAAAAACTGAGCAGAATCAGCTAATGTAGCTCAATAAACAAGCCTTTATGCACAGAAGCCGTTCTTTGGGTCTGAAACTGAAAGATCCTGTTAAACAGCAATCAAGCTCATCTCCAGGAACAGGAGGTTGATGTTATTCTTTCTACTCTAGGCCTGAAGAAAAGCTTGCACGGATCTGTTGCACATAACCCCCAAACGTCTCTCATTGAAAGCCATCTTCTGGAAGGGCAGTCCTTTAAAGAGCAGGTAAACAAATGTCCCTAGAGCTTCACTTTGGCAGGTGTCACTGTAAACCAAACAAGGTCAAACATAAACCAATAATCAGTACTCTATTAGAAACAGTATGGGCTTTTTAAGCACCATATTGACAACAATTTCATAATAAGCTCTGTCTCCACTTCAGAGGGGATGAAAAACTAAATAACCAGGAGTAAGACAACATCTTATACTCTATAAAATACAGATTTTGTCTGAGGTAGAGTTAATTTTCATCACAGCAGTTAGTGTGGGACTAAGTTTTGGGTTTGTGCTGAACACAGTGCAGCAAACACGATGCAGCAGTGTTTCTGTTATTGCTAAGCTGTTGGGTTTGTGCTGAACACAGTGTTAACGATGCAGCAGCGTTTCTGTTATTGCTAAGCAGCATTCACACACAGTCAAGGCCTTTTCCATTTCTTATCCCACCAGTGAGTAAGCTGGAGGTGTTCAAGGAGTTTGCAGGGGACACAGCTGGGACAGCTGATCCCAACTGAGCAAAGGAATGTTCCGTATAATGATCCATATGGCATCACGCTCAGCATATAAAGTCAGGCCACCATTATGTGTGATGAAGCCCTGCTTTCCTGGGTTGGTTGAGCCCCTGCCTGCCCGCCCTGCCCTGGGAAGTGCTGAATTTATTCTTTGTTTTGCTTTGCTTGCATGCACAGCTTTTGCTTTACCTGTTAAGCTGTTTTCCTCTCAACCCACAAGTTTTCTCACTTTTTCCTACTGGAGAAGAGTGGGCCAGCAGTAATGGGATATAATTACTCTTTGGGGTTAAACCACAACACGCCATTGTACTGTATCCCACAAATCAGCTTCTCTCTTGCTGCATTCCAACACAGAAGGACTGAATCATGAGCTCCGAGAGGAAATATTGTGTTCCCTTTGGTTTTAAAATCCAGCTTTACTACATATCCAGTAAATAGAGCTAATTGTTATTTCTTCTTATCTGCTAATTGCCACAGATTGTGATCTATTTATATCTTCAAAACTACTCCTGAAATGCACTGCAAAATAGTTGCCTGAGGATTCCGAGGCCAAAAGTGATCAATCATTTGGCACATACTGTATTTTTCTGCACAACCAAATTATATTTCTGTTTCTCATTTTAAAAAAATCACTACAGTTCACAGAGAGAGAGAAAAAAAGAAACTATATGAAGAAATCTTTGTTTTAAAATCTAATATAAAAGGTAACAGTAACCAGCCTGTGGATTTTTAGTTATTTCCTCTGGATGTGGCAGGTATGTTCATTTTACAGAGGCAGACTCATCTTTGAAGGGGCTGTAGATGCCGTCCTGAAGCAATGCATTTCAAGCCTACAAAATAATAAAGCATTTTGTCATTCAAAAATGGATATCCATGTTTAGCTGTGACTACTCCAGCTATGTCTGGAAGGTGACAGCCCAGCAGTACCACATGCTGGTAACACAGACCCAAGAAGTGTTTGTCCCACTGAGCTGTCCTGATGAGCCTCCACACACAGTGACTGCCCAGGGAGATCACTGAGTCTGCTCCCGCACGCGGCTCCCCTACCACCAGCAGGCAGCTCCACCTCACCCCTCTCCTGTGCTCTTACAAACCAGTTACAGGTTGTTCTCTGCGAAGCATTCATGACAAGACTTCATTCCTTCTGCTACAACTCACCTTTATGACAGGAGTCAGTCAATAGCATGGGCAGGTGCCCTTTCCTCCTAACCCCTATCCTGGTCACTGTGAGAATGCTGAAGACAAGGAAAAGATTTGTTACACAGATGGGATCACTTCTTGGTTGCTGAACTATGCAAGTCTGAGGGAGTTTATGGCTTATGAAATAGAAGCAAACCAAAAGAAACCCACCACAAATTTGCCACTGTGACCATTTCTTTGGGGTTTTTTTTCTTCATTTCTCCTTTCCAAGAACCTGCTTGTTGTTTTAGTGTTTCCACCACTTTTAACCGAGGCTGTCAAATTTCTCCACTCAGAGAAATGGCAAACACTTGACCTTGATTAGGAACATCGGGTTTGTAAGTGTAATAGCACTAGTATCTACTTAACTGACAATAGCTGAATCTATTCAGCTGTATTGACAGGAGGAGGTCTGGTACCCTGCTTTACATACTTCCCTTTTCCTTTTTGGCAGCTGTAAGGTTTTAACAGGCATTTTTTGCAGCTTTTCAATGAGAGAGAAAATGAGGTCTGTAAACAGGTCAGCAGTTCAAAATGCAAATTATCTGCATGTTTTGCTTTAGGTGATAGTCTGCCATCATTTCTAAAGTAGTCTGGTTCTTACTCTGGAGAAAACAGGATGTGTAAAAGGCAGAAAATCACAACTCAAATGAGAATGAAGACAATGATTTTAAGGATGGAAAAGACACAGAACACTGACGCATTTTTATTACTGAAGTGTTAATTAAAACTCTACTCTCATACCACAGGGCTGAAGAATTACCTGATGACTTCACATTCTCAGAAACAGTCCTAGAAGCTTAAATGCAAACATGAAAAAAGTGGACATTGGAGTTTCAAGCAGTCTTTGTCCTAACTTCATAATATAAATGCTCACCCAAAATATACCTCTCTACTAATAGTACGACAAAACTTAAGGTGATTAATGGTATTACATTTCATGTTATTGCTGTCAGGATTCTACTGTACAGATTCTGAAAAAAAAAAATCTAAAATGTCTGTATTATTTATTCTGAAAGCCAAGAGACTTTGCAAGTGACAGGATGAGATCTTTGCCCAGGAGCTGGTTCTGACGGCAGAAATCAGAGTCCTCCTCACTTTTTGTTCTACACTCATTAGCACTATAAAAAATTGTTGTAGATGAAAGGCCATATTATTCTGTTCCTCCTTCTTTGGAGGCCAACAAACCTTAAGATTTACTGACATGATCCATCTTTCAAAGCTAGAAAATTCTCTTGTGCTTAATAAAATTGGCGGGGGATGGAGTGGGGTCTTACAGCTTTATTGTGTCCACTGCACTGTAATCTTATTCACCTCTGTTCCACAATTCAGCACCTTCTAGCATGCTTTGTCTACATAGGAGGAAAAGTGATTTGTTAAATCTAGACAAGATTTGTTTATCTATAATTAACTTGGACAGAGTTTCCTATCTATACTGGATCTGGCTGGAACAGAATTAACTTTCTTCACAAAAGCCTGTATAGTGCTGTGTTTTGAGTTTGTGGCTAAAACTGCATCGATGACACAACATTGCTGTGCCTGCTTCTGAACAATCGTGGACACAACAAAGCTGGGGTGAAAAAAAAGGCATTTTATGAAGCACCAAGGCTTTCTCTATTTTACACTCTCTTCCCTTCCTTTCCCCAGCGAGTAGGCTGGGAGTAAGAAAGAAGCTGAGTGAGGACACAGACAGGACAGGTGAGTCGAGTTGGCCAGAGGGATATTCCATCCCATACAATGCTATGCTCAGAGCTCACTACCCTCCCCCAGTGCTCCCAGCTTGAAACCAGGAAGAGCAAAAGCAAAGGTGTTCATGGATCAAGACCAAAACTGTTTAAGAGCTGAAGGAAAATGGGAGGGTGGTGGGGGAAGACAGCCAACCTTGGAAGCCAAACTCCCTCACCTTCCTTCTTCTACCTNGATCTGCGGTTTTTCTGGGGTCATGTGTTTTGATTTGTTGTTTGGTTTGGGGTTTTTTTCACCCCTTGAGTGTTCATCCATTTGCATGGCTAATAGTAACAATTAACTAGCAAAAATCAAGAATGCAAAATTGTCTCCAGTCAAAACCGAGATGATTGAGAATTATGCAGGTTATTATTTCTCTGTGGCACAGATTCTGCTTGTGCATACATGTGATTCCTATTTACCAAGCTGTAATTTTTACATAGCACAAGGTTTGTAAAAGACACTACATTACATCTTACCACACTAAGGATTTTTAAAGGATAAGGTATGAGGGGAAAAAAGCATTTGATTCAGAAAGAAAGAAATTTGAATATTCTTGTCTGTGTGATGAGATGGCTAAGTCAGTCATCATCTTGTCAGGCTCTTCATAACAACACCAAAGTCATTCAGAAGGAAACAATGCCATTTGAATCTGATCTGAATAATCCCAAATACAATCAGAAACCATTTTAAAATTGCATCAAGACCAATAGCAAAGCTACTAACAGCATAGAAAAGCTGGTTCACAGCCATCTGCCTAGTGTGTAGTTTGATAGATTCTCGGGGATAGACAAAGAGAAAATTCCCTAAGTACTACAGCATCGATATGCTAAGCTCTAAACCAACTCACAGAATTTCTCAAAAATTGAATTGGAAGTCCACAATATATAAATCCATTCTATTAATTCAACCAACCAAACTAATTCTGCTCTCCATTCAAATGGGTTTTTTTTCTTTATGACCTCAAGCAAACTGCAATAATTTGTCTGAAAAAATTATTTATTCAATTCAACTTAAAAACATTATCTCCCTCCTTCTCATTTGGGCTTTCTCACATCTGACTGCTGCCAGATGTTACAGGTAGAAGCAGACAGAACATGCCATCTGCACTACTGAATGTCTCAGACACGTCCTAACAAGTTGTTGGCTTCGTCTGAACATTAATGGCTGATGGCAGCACAGCAGGTGCAGTCAAGGACCAGTGGGAAATGTGCTGAGAAGCCCAGAATGGGCTCAGAATTTAAGTGCTACATGAAATTTGGGACTTACAAAAAACTCCAGACTATTCAATACAGATTGAAAGACATTGAAGAACACAGTTTAATTGTGAATTTCAATTTCAAATAATTCCACAAGGTTTTTAATTTTTAAAACCAGAAAGTCTTAGCCTACTGTATTTCACAGGAGTATGAAATCAGAAACACAATTACCAGGATATTTATAAACTCAAGTGCATGTTAATAGCTTGCTTGACATGCTTCAAAAAGGTCCAACAGCATCAACTGTGAGATACCAGGAGACAAATATGGCTATATACACACTTGTACAAGGATAGACATTCCTTAGCTGGTTTCAAAATACAAAGCTACTACAGATAAAGGGCATTCATTACACTTCTGTGCTATGTCTAAGCAAACTGTTCAGGTATAAGTGCACAAGACCCTACCCAACATAAAACAAACAGCATAACAGCATAAAATCAAAACTTGGGGGGGTTTTAATCACAGTGTATGAACAACTTTCTTCTATGAGGCTGCATCTAAAGTCAATAAGCTTGGCAAGAACAACTCACCTTATTCTTGATGCATCAATGTTATTTTTTATTATTGCTATCCTTCAATCCCTTTATAACTACGATCACTTGTAACTTTGGTTTGCAATAATTAACCTCCTCCCCAGGATTTGCTCTGAATTGTTTCACCACAATACATTAGAGAAAGAGTTAAAAATCTCAGTTCCTCTAAAAAATCATCAAATATATTCCATAGCTCTCAGGAGAAATACATGGCTGCAGACGTTTCTGAGAATTTTCTAGTAAAAGAAGTCCAATACGTAGAGCAAATCGTGTCTGAACTCTGCTGACATATCACCAAAGGCTTTTCATGTCAGCATACCTGTATCTACTGTGAATGAAATGTCTTTAGAAAATGAATAAATGAATAAAACTAATCCTTCTTATTACTGTCTTACATGTCTGAGATTAACACCGAGACCGCGAACTATGTGGAAAAATCCCAACTATGTTATCTGATATGCAATGTTTTCATTTCTTTACCAGCGATTGAACCAAGACCTACTCATTTCACACAGAGAAAACTGTTTGTTTTTAAAGATGACTGCAAATAGTTTTCTTGAAAGGCTGAAGTCGCCATAACTCACTGTGCTTTGACCTTACCAATTACCCAGCATAGCTATAAGAAAATAAGTTCATATCAGAGCCATAATTCTAAAGGTCTTTGTATGCTTACAAATCTTAATCAGAGAATGGGAAAGACATAGGTATAAAAGAAAGACTAGATGCAAATGTGATGAACAAAGTGATGTGCCTGATCATTTTTGCTCATTAAAAATTTATTGACCCTACCATTGCCTCTCAGTCCCTAAATAAAGTTCAAGTTCCTCTCAATACACCAGAAAAATTCTAATTCAGACTACAGCTTTATGCTACTCTCCTGAAAAAAGACAAAGTGCCAGTGACAGAGCACCCACAGACTCCACTGCCACCACACAGGGCCAGGAGTCAGCAGCCAGCAACAAATGCCACCCCTGGGCACATTGACAGCAGGGTCTCCCATGATGAACAGTTGCACACACATGCACACACTTCAGCTGCTACCACAAGCAGCTTCAGACCAATCACCGAGATGTGTCACTGGTGGACTAATGGAATTCCCTGGTTTGCTTTGCTGAAGGGAAGGTGAAGATCACACCAAGCTCCATCTGTCCAAGTGCTTCATCAACCAACATGTCACCAGAATCCTGGAGGACTCTCTGTTATGCCAAACCCAGCGCTTCAAACAAAGGGGAAAAAGATAATAAGACTCCATCACAACAGCTAAAAGGTTTTGAAGCCTTTGCTTACTTTCCCCATTTAGTATTTATTTTATTAAACCTATTCCATACTCCCTTGAATATCAAAAGTAAATAAGGACTTCAATCAAGCAAACAAGTACGATTAATTTCCCTGTCACAGAACATCCCAGATGTTCTCCAACTGGAACACAGCAAACTTGTGGTTTGGGGTCTGTTGGGTTTTTTTTGTTTTTTTTTTTTTGATTGGCTGGGGGTTTTTTTAAGTTTAAACTCCCTAAAGCTTCCAACTACTTTAAAATACCACATTCAGTAACCTAGAACTTTGGCTGCCTATATGCCTATCTCTTTCTCAACATTTAATTGAACAGCACACACATCGAGAGGACAGACTGCTAATTCTTTAAATCACAGTTAGATTTACTAATGCCAATAGCTCCGAGTCAATGAAAGCATTTCTTTGAGGGAAGTTCATGGGTTTTGTTTACTTTTAGGCAGATAAGGGTGAAACAAAGAGATTCATTAACTTCAAAATAGCTCCATAGGGTTTCAGGGATATGAAGTTGATCCATTGTTTAACATTACATTTTCTGAGTCTTGCCTTTATTATCTTCTGAATAATTAAAACCCTTGAAAGCCTGCTCCATTAAACAACTAACTTTCACATCATTAGTTGCTTAGATAAGTGAAAAGCCAAATGTAATATGAGCTACAGGTAGTTTTGAAAAAAATGTTCATGTCTTTATATTGACACTGACAAATCCTGTCAGTAGAGATCTATACAGCCAATATTACTGAAATACAGTATTAATAGTAGAACTGAGTTTAGCAGCAAAATAACACTGCTATTAATTGAAACCTGATACGGAATTAAGGGATATTAAGTTCTTAAATTTTAAGATTTTTATATCAATAACATTCACTATATTTCTTTTCACATGCTCAAGTTATAGGATACTTTTAATTTAGCAGAAGTACAGATAATATTTTCCTCCAATTGAATCAATATTAAGGCAGGTGTCAGTTATCATCTTTAGAAAAAGCTTGAGCCCAAATGAACAAAGGCAAAACAGGACTTGATTCCTACCAAAGGAACAGGATCAAACAAGAACAGTATTATTCCTTCTTTCTTCCTTGGAAAATCTTACAGTCTATATATCATCATTAATGAAGTGGAAAAAAAAGGGGTACAAAAATATCATCTCACCCTTTTTTTAATCATATAAAAAAGTCATCACATAAGCATTATTCATTCAAAAACTGTCTCATTTTTAACAGCCTGGGGCTAAAGGGAGATACAGATGGAAGAAAGTTAACAGCAAAATCTACAGAGAGGAACTTGTCATGCAAAGTACTGTTTCAAAGGAAATAAAGGATATGGGAAGAGCATTTTGCACTTAATCCACTGCTAAATATAGGCTGGAAGATAGCTATTTAAATACATTTATTCCTATTTATATGCACATATATGCCAATTACTTCTG